>REGL01000278.1:56826-66826 GCA_004194395.1 Aurelia aurita complex sp. Pacific
AGTTCTTTGGAGGGGTATTTGGGTATACTATCGTGAAAAGACTGCATGATGCAGGGAGGAGTGAACGAATGAATATAAAAAGACCAACATGGGGGGGGGGGAGTAAACTAACATGATTCGTCACTGGCGTTGGAGATCCTACTGCAGGCTTGCAAAATTTCGAACTTGCAGACCTCATCTCCTTTGCCGACATTAGGCAACATAAAGTTTCGACATAGAATGAATGAATGATTTGAGAAGCAATAAGTCACGAGATCTACTGATCATGTACAATACAAGATGCTAAAATCGTTGTGACTGTCGTTGCCTAAATTCAAGAAGAGAATCATGTGCAGGGTAGAGTTAAAACGTGTTCGGAGGTTTCATTTAAGCTTCTCGTGCTCAAAGTAAGAAACAGCAAACAAAGATTGAATTAAAAATTCACAAGAAAGAAGCAAACTGGACAATAGTTTCTTTGATTTAATCAAAGTTTCGCTCAGCAGGTACTCCTTGCTCAAGTCTTACACAATTTTGAAAGTGAGAAATCCAAACAAGTTTGTCTGCCTGATATAATCAAAGTTATTCTCAGCAGGAATCTCGTCTATCGTCTCAAAACTTGCTAAAGTCTTGGACAGTTTTGAAATTAAAGTGTTCATACTTTGGTCAACAGTGGGCACACTACAGTTTTTGAAGAGCATGACAGAGCAAATCAATTTCTAAAAATTAAAATTTTCAGATTTCTACTCCAATTAAAAGAGATGCTAAAATCATTCCGAGTGTACTTCTTTTACCCTGAGAAGATGAAACAGATTTCAAACGTATCTAGAGATGCTTTAGCTCAATTTTGTTACTCTACATAAGATACAACAAAGAAAGAACTTATTTGAAAGTTCACAAGAAAGGAATAATCTGAACATAAACCTGTTTCATAAGCTTCATACAGCAGGTACATCTACTGCTCAATTAAAGTAAACATAAAAATAACAAATTTACCATTTCCTTCAAGATCATCATCATCATTTAAGTAATTTCTTGAAGGTCTTCCATTACTGAAACTGGAAACAAGAAGTAAGGATATAAAAACAATAAGCTTCATTTCATTCGTGACTGTGTTAAGATGAAACAGCAGCGTCCATAAAACAGATCCTTGTGGCACTTCAGTGTCATTTCTCCATCACTACCTGTCGTGCTCCTCATATGATGTATGTTCTTTTACAATTCGATATGTATGGTTTACCAACCAACATAGCCATCAATCAAGCACACAATT
Source organism: Aurelia aurita complex sp. Pacific (assembly GCA_004194395.1). NCBI lineage: Eukaryota > Metazoa > Cnidaria > Scyphozoa > Semaeostomeae > Ulmaridae > Aurelia > Aurelia aurita complex sp. Pacific. The sequence continues at coordinate 58,076 of REGL01000278.1, forward strand.
CCGGTGCTATGAATGCTGGGAAATTTTCATCGCTTTTGTTATTTCGACACCTTTGTTATCAGCGTCATCTTAGCGGCATATGAGTGAAAGTAAGCGGGGGTTGAGACTGTCTTGTCTTGAAGTAGCTAAAATGCAGCAAACAAGCTAACAACAAATGTTCTACACGCCGGGGGTTCATAAGGGAATATTCCACTTGAAATAAGCTGCAAATGAGACAAGGAAGGCTATCGTACTACAAAATATTTGAAGGGCATTTTCACTGGCAGAACTTCTTCACACATACATTACTCCTGAAAGGAACTACTCTTTTGCACGTACAAATTTCACGCAAGAGTTCGTGTATCTATCTGTCTTATCATTGGCCTAGTACCTGGTGATACCAGGATTAGGATCTTATCAGTATTTTTCTGATTCGCAGTCTTCTAACGTAAACAAATCTTGACGTAGAAAAAGAAAACAAAATCATGTCGACGAAGGATAAGAATACAGCTCCTTCAGAAAATGGGGAGGATCTCTGGTAGTTATCTTCAAAAAATTAAAGGCTACGCGCAGGCCATTCAAAATAAAACTATTATAATCTGATATTAAAAGTTACTCCATGGGAACGAGTAAAGTTGTCTAAACAATCCTTTAGGTATTTCAGATCTCAACTGTAAGGTGTGCTAGCCTGACAACAAGCCCATTCAGGAAAAGTAGTTCCTTTGAAATTGGGGTCTGGTTGACAGGCAAATGTGTACGAGATATCGCACTTCTAAGAAGCAAAAAACCTTTCTTTCTCAACTCTTCCCGAATAATCAGTGGGTTTGCCAGAATCTTTCACCAAACACATCTATATCCCGTTATTTCTAAAATAGTTTATGCCTCCCTTTCATATATGCTTATTTCACAACAAAGCCACTTCAGTATTCTCACAAATACGAGACTAGAAATAAATTTGACTAAAGATTTACAAGTCAAATCAAAAGTGGGGAGACAACATGCTGAGAAATGTTGGAGCTCGCCTCTGGAACAATCTCCCCGTGGTTTGAAATCAATTCCAAAGTCAAAATCCTTTAGTATCAAACTTAAAGAAACAATATTTGCTACCTATTAACAACCAAGCATAACATAAAATTCAAGCTTTTTGCCTTATTTGGGTATTTGTATTGTATTCTTGTATATTTAGGTATCATACTCCAACTTTGTATGTTTGAATTAAAAATATATATTTCCTTTGTTATTCTTATTATTATATTGTTTTGTTAACGGCTCAAGCTCGATAAGCTCTGCTTTTCTTGGGTCGTGTAGAATACAGCTTCATTATGTTATGCACTGTATTAGGATTTTATGTTCTGCAAAGAAAATTGAATTGAATTGAAATTCAGAATTGTACGGAGGCATAACGATAACGAAGAATTCTCAGCTTTTGGTAGCCTGTGCTCGGCTTCAACTCGGAAGAGTTAAGAGAAAAGGTCAACAGGCTATGCTTTTGGGGGTTCACTGGGTTTTAAAAAGTACAAAAATACCGAACAGAAAAAAATGCATAGCGTATACCATGTAATGATATTACACAGTGCTTAAGAGTGCTAAAAGTATTCAAAATATAGCAATACTCTTGCGCCATCATTAGAATGAAAAGTAAATTGGGAGGAGGGGCGAATCACCCAAAAGAGATCTCGTACATTTCCTATGGAAATCCTTTTGTTTTCTCGAGAAATCTCTTAAATTCACTAGAAATCCTCTTGTTCTCCTGAAAATCTTGTACGCTTTTTGAAGATATGATTCACTCTCGAATTTAGTATCAACGATACACAGACAGCGAAAAATGATTCAATGATAACATTAATAGTCCCCCGGCTAGTGTGTTTTAAATAATAGATGAAGGACTTAAGGTCCCATCGTACTGGTGTTAACCCACGTGTTATGTCATGTGTTATGTCAGGGCATAATAGCCTATGATAATTGTTTGCGTGGGATCGCAGCTGCCCAGCAGTCTGGGAAGGAGCTAATCATGGTTGCCCAGCCTACAAGAAAGATTGGTGAAGAATCCCTTCTTATTATCTTGTGTTTGCGAAAGCTGTAAAAACTGTTTTCTATCAGCTAAAAAACTTCAACTTAATAGGAAGCTTAAAATGTGGTTACTTCGATCTTAAGTTTAATGACGTAAAAGAGTGGGAGTACGGTTTAAGCAAAGGCCGGGTTGTTTTCAGTACAGAGAAGGAGAGAGAGTTATCAGGTTTTCGCTTAAACAAACGCAAGTTCAGAAGATAACCACCGAGTTCCCAAATTATCATTAAATGCTGTAATAGCTAGCATAGGTTTCAAATCTTGAAACCGTTGGACTTTTCTGAAATCTTCAATATTTTCAGAATTAGAGTGTTTTTCTTCCTTTTCAAGAATTCAAGAAAAATTTTCATAAAAAGTTAAAACCATCGTAATTTCTAAACTGTTTGACGCAACATGAAGTAATTTCGAAGAAAACCATAGTTTATGAATGCCTACCATATGGTATCAAGCAAAAGTTTGTCACTCATCTGGTTTATTATTTAGAAATTTGATGACGTCACATCTTCAAATGAGTTGAAATGTAAGATACGCTGTAATTTCGAAAAATGTTCAAAATTTCTGGAAAGCCCAACGGTAGAATTATAGATAAGTATCTAAAGTTTCTTTCAAGCCATTCAATCAGAAGAAATAGGTCGTTGAATTTTACACCCACCTTTTTATGCGGAGTTAAAGATTTGGAACCTATGCTGGAATAGCTTTGCTACCTATGGAAAGTTATGTTATCCCATTGAAATCGGTCATACCATTCTGAACTAATGCAATACCGGAACAATTTGAAAACGGTAAGAAATTTGACGGTAAAAAACTCGTTGCAATCTCCCCAAGAATTTGATGTCAAAGATAAGTACCTGCACCTTAAAACTCGATCAGCCTTGTTTTGAAAGCGTCGAGAATGTTGCGTTTTCATCTTCGAGTATTCACACGAGGCCGTTTTCAAATTGTGCCGGTTGGAGCTCCTTTTTCAAAAACCACCGTTTTCAAAATCTGCCAGCATAGAATGTGCCGTTTTCGTGTCAACGCAGTCTGAGTTGGCATTCCCACTATAAGATAGACTGTAGTATGTTGCAATGATTGTGCATACTTCCGGCAATCACACTGACCAAATCGTCCTAAAATTACGGACAAATTCATTGGAAAACTACTTTTGATAACGCTTGGGAAAGAACTCGACGCGTCAGTGGACCACATTTCCCTAATGACGGTCTCAAATTAGACGTCACGTGAAAATGTCCGCGAATACAAATAATCCAAGTGTTTTGCATGAGTAATTTTGCGTTATCGCAAATCTCACGTGATATCTAATTGCAGATGGATTTCAGTGCTCAGCTCACAAAGGCTGTTTTTACATGTCCGTTGCTTTTTGTGCAATGACCTTTCTTGTCCGGTCTCCTACAGCGCTAAAAGCAGTGATACCAAACTTTTCGAGTTATTCGGGATGTTCATGCTGAGTGCAGGCCAGAACTACCGAAACTTACTGTATTTTCTTCTGCTATTGACGTTATTTGATGTTTTTTTACTGTAGATATGATCAAATTCAGCAGACTCTCACTTTCTCTATTTTATCAAGACGGAAACCGACAAAAATTTTGACAGTGAGGTTTAAAATTTATAAAGTTGGTTAGTAATTAATTTTAGGAATCATTGGTTCAATCTCTTAAAAACGGATGATATAAATTTTATGACCTATTTTTTTTAACTGAATACTTACAAGAAATTTTACCTATTTTGCAATAATTCTACCATTGTCTTTTTCAGAGGTCTTCAATATTTTCAGAATTTGAGGATTTTATTTATTTTCTATGATTTCAAGAAAAGTTTTGAAAAAAGTTAATCCACCGTAAAAACTCTTGGAGGAAACACAAAATGATTCTCAAGGAAGCCGTAGTTTATGAATGTACACAATAAGGTATCAAGCAAAAGTCTCTTTTGGTTATTTTTATGCACTAAAACTTTCTGTCAAAAGGTCTTTTGGTTTATGATTTAGAAATCTGATGACGTCGTATCTTCAAATGAGTTGAAATACACAAAACGTTGCAATTTCGAAAAATACTGAAAATTTTTAAAAACTCAAACGGTAGAATTATGGCAAAGTAGCTAAAGTCTCTCCCAAGATATTAGGCTATTTTAGCAAGAAGACGTGAGCCGAGAAGACGCTACCAGAATTCTTTTGTTCAAGGATGTAATTTACAAAGCGAAATCTCCTGGGGCTTTGTGTAAGTTCTGTTATGAAATCGACAACCTGAAAATTATACTTTTGAAGGCCGCCTACCAAAAATAGAACGTCGATATGGAAAGTAAGAACTATTTATGTGAGCACATTCATAACCAATGGAGACACAAGAACACAAACTATTTTCAAGGAGTATTCCTCTTTATGAGCAGTTTTTTGAGATAAAAAGGATGGAAAATTGGAATGCTCCAAAAACCTCCGAGCGTCCCAATCTTCGGAGACATCCGCGCCACGTCATAGACTTTTTAAGCAAACATTTTCAAAGACTTGCGACCTATGCTCTTTCATGAAGCAAATTTTAGTCACCATCTCAGCTCAGTGGTGTTGAATTTCTCCAGCTTTGAGGGGAGCATGGTTTTGACTGGTTAAATTCTACGAATGTTTATCAACAAATTTTACCATATTTACTGGCTTCAAAAAATACCACAGAGTAGGATAGTTTTCTAAATCTGTAATCCTACGCATTATCTACTTGCAAATTTGCTTATTTCGTGAGAGCAAATTCTTCAATGTTTGGATACCGTTATGGATCAATCATATCTACCTAAAGTACAAAATAATTATATCACAGTCATAGCAGTAAGAAAAAATATCTTCCAATTGTTAAAATGTCACTACACATTCACAAACAAGCATCCCTCGAGCTTCAGCTTGTTTGATCTCTTAAAATGATCAATAGTTGACGACACCTGGTTTGTATATCATCGTTGTTTTGCAATTTCCATCACAAGAAATAAAAAAATATCAAATCTCTTACTTCAAATTCTTTACTAAACCATATATTCCTGAAGAAGAAGATTGACGCCTGCAATTAATACCCAATGGAAATTGTCTTTTCAAAGAATTTGATCATCAGTCTTGGTCACGTGCAATTCGCCATGTGTCCGAAAGTCTTTCGTCATGAATCGAACAGCAATAATGACGTATTCGTTTCTAGTTCCTTTTGCAGTTCCTCCATCGCGTCTGGGTCCATATTTCTGATTCCTAACCAATCATTGAGAAGAGAAGATGACAGGGGGGCATTGTCTACTGATCCCTGATTTCCAATTGATGACACATCTTTTCCTCCTGCCCAGCTACAAGAAGATACCATAAGAATGAATACTTCACACTGTTAAATTTGTAATATGAAGCAGGAATATATAAAGGAGAACGATACTTAATAATGATAATGATAAATAAAAAAACGAAAAACAACTATGATTCGTTTAAAATCGCACAGCGTAACTGAGAAGAAACATTTATTCAAAACTTTCGACTGGTCACAGAAATTAGTTAGATCGCATTTAACAAATAGAGGAGAGAAAAGAAACAAGTTCAGAAAAGCTATTTCAAAGGCCCGTGAAAGTTTTTCAGATGGGTTACCAGAGCATGTTACATGATGAAATATGAAAAATATTACTGGTAATTTTTTGTAAATAGGAAAAAATTTTCATTTTAGAGTAGTAGCATCGATGCTAGGAAATTTCAATGAAGATTGACGGCTCTTACCATCCAACTGATTATATGCGACGAACATTCAATGCTTCGCTGGCGAATGATCAAATAAAGTAAATAGAGGACTTCTCTTTAAAATCATTCGTCTAAAAATTTAAGATACTTTGATACATTGAAGATACTTAACGAATAATATAATAGACAGATTCTAAATGACAGTTCAGCAACACTGCTACACATGATGAATGTTCCAAGTCTTTGTGTATCAAATATGAAATTTTCTTGCTCATTTAGCGTGACTTGGCCGTTTCAACATCGAATCATCCTCAATCTAATATCGAGTACGTCTTCAGAATCTCAGTGCTCCTGAGAAGTAAGCCATCTCTCGACCTCGTAAACTGATGAAGATGAGTTTTTAGCGCCAGGCACTGGGATCGCAGAAGTAGAGAAGACCTAATTGAGTCCGCGATCCCTTGACATGTCGCTCAAGTGGTGGGGTCCTAATAAACCCACTCCGCCTGACTTCTCTGGCTGGAAAGTCAGAGGATTACACCACTGCGCCACAACGCCTTCATATGTACACATACCAAAACTCTATACGTATAAAATAGCTCACTTACAATTCTTGTGGATTTGTGTGGCTGAATATTTCTTCCAAATCTAGGCCTAGCCCATAACCATACGCTCCACTCTTCGGTGTTCTGGGTGTCAACAATGTCGTCAAAAGTACATCTCTTGTTTTTCTATCTTCATCATTTCTCCTGTCATCAACACCTCCTTCTTGCTCATCTTCCTCGTAACTTTCTGTTATCATCGAAAATGAAATCGTTGGTATTTCCAAATCTGGCGATCGATATGTTGATTCAGATGAAGTAGCAACAGCAGGTAGTACTCCTATTTCATTAGGCCTAGTATTCATTAAAACATCAGCATGTGACTTGGGTACATCTTCTGACTCAGGGCTAGTCTGGTCTTCATTCTCAGCTTCAAGTTGCCGAACGAGTTCGACAATATTCCTCTCTTGAGGATCCAACACACGAAGTTCGGCACTGATTCGCTCGCTCTCTCCGTTATTGTTTTTGCTATTTGATGAAGCCCCTGTCACAGTCTGCATTGCAAGTCCTGCGTTTGTTTTCTTATTGAAATATGGTGTTTCCCAGCTCACAGTTTTGCTTCCAGATTCATTGAGAGCAGATTCAAGCTTTTGTTCTGCAGATATGAAATCGAGCGGCGAAACTGCTTTGACTTTGCCGTCCGGCGTGACAATGCAAACCGCAGACGGGCTTTGTTCCGGAGAAAGTCGAGTAGTCGGTTTGATGGTCTGCGAGTCTACAGAAGAAGGTTTCAGCAGTTTGGATGATGTTTCAGTTGCGTCACTCGTTCTACTGATTATAGAGAAAGGAGGAGAATTCTTGTTTACTTGGAGACTAGCAGTTGTGACTGTTGTAAACTGTTGAGGCAAAACTGTTGTCGCTACAGTTGGTGCAACTGCCGCAGAGACAGTAACTGGAACACTATTACGTATTTGTGTACCAACTGCTGGCGCAAACATATTTGGTCGCTGTGGATTGGCAAACGTTAAACTTGGTGTTGTGATCACTGCTGACTTTTGGGTCAATGTGCCAATACTAAGAACCAACGATTGATTTACGGTGGAAGTAGCTGCATCAACTGGTCCTTGAAGTATTTGTTGTGTGCCAATTTGTGAAACAGGTACAATTGGATTTGTGGCAATCTTTGTACCAAAGATTTGTTGCGTGCCAATTTGTGAAACAGGTACAATTGGATTTGTGCCAATCTTTGTACCAAAGATTTGTTGTGTGCCAATTTGTGAAACAGGTGCAATTGGATTTCTGCCAATCTTTTTACCAGCTACAACTGGATTTGTGACAATCTTTGTACCAGCTACAACTGGATTTGTGACAATCTTTGCACCAGATATAACGGGATTTGTGACAATCTTTGCACCAGATATAACGGGATTTGTTGGAACACTTGCTTGACCAGCCATGGCAATCTTTGGTGCAATAACAACATTTTGCTGCGTCGGTTGAATGGGAGGAGCTGCTGGCAAGCGCGGCAAAATGAGAATTTGTCCCTTGGGATTGAATGGTCCCCTTATTTGGTAGCACGGGATCGCACCCATGGGAACAAGTATTGTGTCTTGAGCTGTTGAAAAAAAAAATAAAACAATAATAAGGTTATCGAATTTCATTGTTTAACATTTCGACAGCCCTTCTTACACTAGAAGATGAAGAAGTCGTCTGACAATTTTTCTTCTGCAGCGACTGGTGCGACTTTAAAGGGGCAGTCAGACGTGACATTGCGCGGGACATTTTCATTGTATTTGTTTGAAAAGTGCTTAGGCTTAGCATCGACTCGTCAGTGGAGATTTTGAATGGGATTATCGCACATTTCAATCCATCTCCATCGACATTGTTCTTGACAATCTCAAGCATTTAATTGACAGATATTGTTCGTCTATGTCGATTTCATGTATTTGCAAAGTTATTTTGTCTATCCCAAATTCCTGAAAGTCGTAAACAGCGATCTTGCTGAAGCAACTTTGAAGCTGCGAAGAGATAATCTATAAGTCGAAGTGAGCAAGAAACTCACCAAAGAATATGGTTTTTGAGTCAGATTTATGATGCTTGGTGAAACCGAAAGGTGAATAGAACCTTCTCAAACACTACTGGATTCATTGCTCAATTAATTTCATCAGAATTACAGCGAACAAAGAGGTACAGTAGACATGTTTTGGTATTTAGGCCTATACGAATTGGATTGTGACACGCAGAATCTGCTACCCGCGTTTCGCGTCTGACTGCCCCTCTAAGCTGGACATTTGAAGACTTTTCCGTGTAGAGAAAAAACCATCTTCGAAAAATCGTCTAAATAGACAGACAAATAGACAGACAGAGTCAAATGATTGACTTCCACGCCAAAAATTGTTTCCATCTCATTTTCACACCAGACGACCTCTCTTCACCTAAGAAGACTGATCAGTCCAGACCATTTCGTGTGAAAGTGCCGTTAAT
>REGL01000278.1:82457-94142 GCA_004194395.1 Aurelia aurita complex sp. Pacific
TTGTAAGATTGCAAAGATATTGGTGGATTTTTAGTAGTAACTTTATTGTGGATTCACCCCATCCACCAAAATCTGTGCAGAACACAATGGCTACGTGTGGGCAACAATATAGATAATAGAGATAACAGATTTGTTTACGGTTACGTGACCCAGCCCCTTTAAGAACCTGTTTCAGTTTGATGAAAATATGTTCTTATATTGCAATGCTAGCAAAGTTGATTTTGGGTTGTCATTATTAAGTTCATTTTGCTCCCAGTTGCCTGTTAAAGTTTGAATCTCCTCCCCTGCTATTTGCAAGCTTAAACGGGGGTGGACATCTTTGGTGAAGATTCTAAAACGGCCTACGCAAGGCACTCTTCAAATAAGAACCTTTATACCTTGAAATTGATCTCGGTACCTTCAAAATAAGAGCCCATTTCAGCCTGGCTCTCAAAAAAGTAGGTTCTTATATGCGGGGATCTACTAAAAGGTGTTTTGTTCATATTAACAACGTAACGGCATGAAAAATGAAAACTCAAGGTTGAAAACTCAATTATGGACCATCCAAATTGCTCGCTTAACTTTGGCACAGTGAAATCTCTATAGCCATAAGTTGTGGAAAACAGCTGATAAAACCACTTAAATACTGGCATTGGGGTGGTGAATTATTGTGCTGCCACGATTGCCAAATAACAGATTTCCAAAAGTGCAGTATCCAAATACTTGAATGGCAGATAAGATTTACTTTCGGTAAAATTTGGCTGAAAAACAATCGATCAATTTGTACGATTTTAACGCTAAATGAAACAAAATTGAAATACCATAAAAGCTCTATTAAGCCCCCGTTGGGATTATCTAATTTCAGACACTCCAGAGGGGGCTTAAAAGAGAGGGGGCGTCCGGCGTATTAGAGAGGGAGGGGGGGGTTCCTTAACAAAATCAAATGACAAGGATATATATGATAGTCTTTTAGTTCTTTTACATCATATTTTGTGGATTCAAAATACAATTTTACGAGTCAAATACATAAATTGGACACAACTTTATTTCAAACCATATATCAAAATTAACATATTTGGTAGAATCAAAATTAACGCGCAAACTTATTGAGAATGCATATTAAAGAGGGAGGCTTAATAGAGAGGGGCAGCTTGATAGAGCTTTTACGGCAATGGAAATGTTGTTTCAAACTTGCATTTCACAAAGTTACGTTCCTAAAGCATAGGGCTCAAATCTTTAAAAAGGTCGGTGTAAAATTCTATTATGGTTTCCCTCGAATTAAATGGCTTGGAAGGAACTTAGCGTTTTTTACTGTAAATCTGCCGTGGCAATTTGTTGATATCTTGATTAGTCTCAAAATGGCGGCATTTATCAAATTTGAGGCTATGACGTCATCAAATTCCTAAATCCTAAACCAGAAAAGATACTGATTTCTGCTTTTCCCCATATTGAAGGCCTTCATAAACTATGGTTTTCTTAGGAGTTATATGATTTTTTCTCCTTTGGTTTAGGATTTAGGATGATTTAAATGTTTCCAAAATTTTCCTTCAATTTTTCAAAAATCATTAAATTGCCGTCATTTTGAAAACAAATCAAGATATCAACAAATTTCCACGGCAGATTTACAGCAAAGTACTATAAGTTCCTTTCAAGCCGATCAATTCAAAGAAAAATGGAATAGAATTTTACACCCACCTTTTTAAAGATTTTAAAGATTTTAGCCCTATGCTCGTTCCTAATGCCCTATCAACTCAAGCTCTACACATTATTTTGCACAATACAATAATATTATACTCAAAATTGCATAATCATTAGTAAACCAAAACTAAATTTGAGAAATTCCCAGGAAAACTTTCTTAGTCTATCTGACTGGTTGTTTAACAAAGGGCTACCTTGATGCAGCCATGTAGAGCTCAGTAAAATTTTGGTCCAGCCAAAGTTTAGATGTCCTTGAATACTGTCAATACTGTATCAGCGAAGAATCTTCAAATATGAAAACACAAGCAAGCAAGCAAGCAGCAAGCAAAGCAGCCAACAATTTCTTTGATGGATTTGATGAGTGAGACAAAAAAGCATTTTCCTAAAAATTAAGAGGCAGCCAAGGTTTTGAACACGGCTTCTCATTGCCTACGATCAAATCAATTAGCCACAATTTTTAGGGTCCCCTGAGATTAGCAGAGGCTAGGGGATCCATCGCTTTTGGACCAACAGCAAATGTCTGTTACACAACCAATCTTCCCCTTACATGTGAATAAAACAACAATAGTACAGTATGTACACAATGAGTTCACAAAAAAGGCTAAATGTACTTACCTTACGCAATTTGCAATTTAGGAGCCTCGCCATTTACAAAAATAACAAACAGGTACAACAATAGGGCTTACTGCCAAGAACGCTGCTCCGGCAGCTGCAACAAGAGACAGCGCTACAGGCGTAGCAACGACAGTGCATGCTAATACACCAGATCTAACCGCAACTCGTACAAATGGTTTATCTGGTGCTAGATTGTACTTGCATCCAAGGAAGCTGTATTTGCTGTAATGGTCTCCAAGCAGGCCTGCTTTCCTGTGTCGCTTTCCACACCTGTAGCAGAAATCTGTATGGCATCTGCGAATGAGAAAGTTGATAATAATGATGAAACAAATATATAATAGTTGATCAAATTTACTTGAAGTCCTGAAAGAGCATCTGGTATAAACATGGTTGGTGGAGAACTTCTACAGTTTGATCACAGTTCTGCAATCAGGCAAAAATCCAGAAAGAATAACCAAAACAAATAATAGATAATTATAAAAAGAAGTAAGGTTTGAGTCACATTTGAGGGAACATGATAAGACAAGTTTCAAATTTCAAGAAGCTTGAAATAAAAAAGAAATGGAGGGTCTGAAATAAGGATGTCCTGATCGAGTTTTTTCTTCATGTTTTGATACAGATAGACGATTTTCAAGAATTCTTTAGAAGTTGAAAGAATTCTGCACATTCTTAAACAAAAATTCTTACGAAGAAAAACATTTCTCATGACTTCTTAGGAATCCTTATGCAAGGAAAGTCTTATATGCAAGGCATGCATTGTATGGAAGAGATAAAACAAATGATTGTATCAAATTACATGTCATGTGAGATTTGCAATATAATGAAAAGTTTCTCACACAAAACAATTTGATTGTTGCCATTTGTCAGCCATTTTACATGACATCTAATTTGAGACAGGCAAAATACAGAACTTTGCTACCACTAACCTAGAACAACTCATATGATCACAACCAGAAATGCGCTCAATGAAGAATTTGCAATTTGGACATTTCTTAGCATTTGCGTTAGACTGTCCTTTTCCTTTGGCCCAAACTTTGAGAGCTTTATGTCCCTTTCCAACGACATCCTTCTGATACTTCTTACATGAAATACCAACATGCCAAGGAGCGTGGCATTTCACGCACCATTGTAGTCCACAAGAGCCACATTTGTGGTGAAGTGGGACGTCATCTGGTTCCTCAAAATGGTGGACAAGGTTACAGCCAGGGCATGTTTTGTGCCTTGGATCATTTTTTGCATCAACTTCATTCTTTGTGTAAAGATGGATAAGTTCATTACAATGTTCTTTGATCTCATCATTTGAAACAATTCTTGTGCAGTAGTCTGCTGGACAGCGGATCAGAATAAAACCTTCTGAGATTTTGGCTTTCAAGTGCAGATGCATGCAATCAGAACAGATTGATTGATGACAAATTTGGCACTTTATCAATGTAACATCACATTGGTAGCATATCACACATCTCATTGTTTCGTAACTGTCGGCATTTGAATCCAAGTCTAAGTAACGAAGAAATTCATCTTCATGAAATAATGATGCCCATTCTAAACCATCAGCCTCATCAATATATCTAACAGCGTTTTGTTCAAGCGTGGTTTCAGCGTTTTCAGTACTGTCTTTTAATTCCTTCTCTTCTATTTCTGACTTAACATTGCCACTGTCTTCCTTGTCACTAGCCAAACTATGCACTGATGATGCAGTTGATTGGTCTTTGAGAACAATTTTGACTGGAGCATTGAAGTGCATTGGTAATGGTGGGGGAGGTGGGGGTATCGGGATATGTCTACAGGGAGAATTTTCTGTTTGGGTTGACTCGTCCATTTGGTCAGCAGACTTTCTTACAGTTCCACAACAGCAATAATATGATTTGTGCATACAAGATGTTCCTTCCTTGGGATCTGCAGCTCTTGTTGCATTCTGCTCATTCTCAATGTCTTTTGATTTGGAAATAGCACTCTTTGTTACATATTGCACTTCAAGTTGAATGCCTCCTGGTGTGGACTGCTCACCTTCTTCTTCGACCAAACCACCTGACAATTTCCAGCTCCTGATGTTTGGGGAATCTTGTGATTGACAAAGTTTTCTTGATAACATCAAAACTGGACTCCGTGCTGGCAATGTCAGACTCAAGGACCGTTTGAAAACAGGACGGGGCTTGATGTCGTTCCCTGTTGCTTTGATCCTTTTTTTCGGAGGTAAAGAAGATGCTCGGTTTAATTTAGCGCAATCCATTCTCCTTTTAGCTACAGGCTATCAACCAGTCTGCTCTCCTCTCAAGAATGACAAGGAAGGAATTCGAAGTACCTTCTCCGGCAGTACCAAACAATGTTGAAACAGTGTGAAATTTCGTATTTCTTCAAACGTTAAAGTATCCTTAAAAGATGTAAGAATTTCTTGTAATACCAGGACATTAAGTTCTCCAGCTTTCCAATGATTTCCGCAATGCAACGTGCCTTCGAGCTGGGATCAGCGGAAAGGGCCTAGCAGCCTGGCAAACAAAAACCAGCTTGGCAAGTTCTCGTGAAGCTCTCAAATCTTTCTCTGCAGTATTAGCCAGTTAGTCCATTGTTAAAGATAAGTTCCGTACTTTCAAATGGGACTCAAGCTTGATATTTATACTCAAAACTAACTTGATCTAAATTCAGCAGCGTTGCATCACCATAGCTTCTTGTTCAATATTTATGCTCCAAAGTTTATATACAGGAGCGAAATAATTGATTCAGTACCAGACCTCTACATGTGACATCACTGCAAATTTTGCTGACGCGAACAAATTGGCCGTGGCACAAACTGCCCAATAAAACCATTGTCAATTATGGGTGTGTGTTGAATAAAGGGAATAAGCATATTTATACCCTTGATAAATATAGTCACGTAAAGACAATGAGATAAGAACCAGTTGCAATTTGCAAAACAAGATCTCGAAAAAAATTTTCGTACAAGCCAAGCTCCGAGAGGACGTACCATGTCCACGGTCTTTAGGTAACATCACTGCAAATTTGCTGACGCGAACACTGCAGCATTGAACTTGTTGACACAGACCCAATACAGAGACCATGTTATCGCTTATCTTCTTTGCCCCTTTTCCGTGTGCTGTCAAAATGAATCGAGAGAAAACATTGGGACCAGTTGAGTAAGGCCAGTGTTGACCAGGAAGAAATCTGTGAAAAGGTCTAATTGAGTCTAAAGTCAACTGATATTCGAAAACATGTCTATAGAACCTGCAAAAATTCGAAAATGGGAGTCAACAAACAGTTGGGCAGCATATATAGTAGCGTGAAATCGCTGGTGATGTATATCGTGATAACAACTGGTCGAAGAGAAAGCAATAAATTTGTCACAAATATGTTCGAGGCAAGAAAACTCCTTACAGTGCTTTTACTTTTTATCAAAGTAGGGGCATCGACAATACTACGATTACCTTGTAAGTACCATGCAGATTTCAGCATCGTTTTAGATGGGCTAGGAGATTCAGGTGCTGCTTTGAAGCAATATCCGTCGAAAACAAAAAGAGAATGTGTTTTAGAATGTATCTCTTTGCCACCTTGCCAAGCTGTCAACCATAAACAAAATGGCGGAAACTGCGAGCTAATTGGTCGAAATTTGACAGAAAGCAAAGATCTTCTCACATCACGGACAGGGTGGACATATCTGACAACTAATGACAACGAACTAAATGTGAGTTTATTCTCGAGTTTATTCGTATATTTGTTTACAGGGTGAGTCAGGATTAACACAGGCCGCTTTTAAAAAAGCCTGGCCATTGAAAGGCTACTGCTTTCTCAATATATAAGCAATGATATTTTGCAATATCTTATTCAATATATAGCAAATATGTTCAGTTAGCTTGAGAAATTTTCCTGAATGAAATCGGTCGCCCCGTTAAGATTTTACAAGGGATATCCTGAAATATGTCCACTGGAGAAACCTTCAAAACGTGCTAAAATCATGAGCAAGTGTCCCTAATATGTTTTCCTTACAGGAATGACTTGAGCACGCTTTAGCACGTGCTCTCCTCTTGCAGGAAAGAAAAAGTCTTCCCCCTAGTATGAATAACTTATTCAGGGGATTCCATCCTTCCAAGACGACAAAATATATTTTTGCTTCACATGTAAGTGTCATTATGTCATTGCTGCTAGGAAGGAAACCGATCAGATTTTGCTCATCATTTTCACTCATTTTTGCAGGTTTTGCTCATCGCTTCAACCTGAGTATCTTGTCATTTATAGATTGGCCCAAAATGCAAGAGTTTAGCACCTTGTCAAAATGGTGGGAAATGTGTAGACACGTGCTCGAGCATGGGGTTTCAATGTATCTGCATTAATGGATACACTGGGACATTTTGCGAGAAAGAGAGAGGTAAAGAGGGAGGTAAGACCAATCTGATCACACAATTCTTATTTGTTCGGCAGGTGCATTTGTGAGGAACTATTGCTTATATAACAAGAATAACAAAGCCTATTTTGCTTTTTGCAAATCTTCGCAATTTCAGGATCAATGAAAACTTGATGAAAAGAAAAAGTTGGTAACAGATTATGTTGTGGTCGTGGTCAAAACGATAAAAATCAATCTGCAAAAAAGTCAATTTTACGCTACAGAAACATTGTTTGCTTTGCAATCTAAGAAAAAAATTTATTTGCCAGCAACAAGGATAGATTTGGTAAGACAATAGCACAAGTTGGTTTTGATTGACACCTTAATTCAAATTAATTATCGATTATCAAAGAAAATTCTCTCAACCAGATAATTAAAAAAGCAAAGCAGCAAAAGATTCTCTATAACCCAGGTAGCTAGCTCGCTCGCTGCGCATTCCAGAAATTGTTTTCAAGAGCAAACATGAGCACAGATCGAAAGAAGAAGGATATATCTACACATCTGCCCGGGCAGTTAATTTGTTTGGTTTAAAAGCCGATTGGGAGCCGATTCAATTCTCTTTTCTTTTTGGGTATAATGGGTATAACTTACTGCTCGGCTTCTGAACCAATGAAATAAAATGTCCGGGGTAGATGTGTAGATATACCCCTTCTTCTTTCGATATATGCTCATATTTGCTCTTAGAAACAATTTCTGGAATGCACAATGAGCGCGCTAGCTACTAGGGTTTCAGAGAAACTTTTGCGGCTTTGTTTGTTTTGAATTTATTGTTGAGAGAATTTCCTTCGTCTGCAGTCGCTAATCGCTTCGAATTGAGGTGTCAATCAAAGGCAACTCATCCTATTGTGTTACAAAATCTGTCCTTGTTTTTGCCAGCAAATTATCGATGTCATCTGAGATCTGATGAACTTTACTACAGCAAAAAATTGAGTTTTTGTATTCTCGTTTTTGCAGAATTCACAAGCTGCCAAGATGCATATAACAAAGGAATACGTACTGATGGCGTCTATCAACTAACCAATATGGGCTACCACTATTGCGCATTAAATGATACACTGGGATGTCGTGAAAACGGGGGTTATACCCTTGCAATGCGAGTCAATGGAGCCTTGGTAGGTAAATGCTTCTCTTCGCGCAAANAAATCTGTCCTTGTTTTTGCCAGCAAATTATCGATGTCATCTGAGATCTGATGAACTTTACTACAGCAAAAAATTGAGTTTTTGTATTCTCGTTTTTGCAGAATTCACAAGCTGCCAAGATGCATATAACAAAGGAATACGTACTGATGGCGTCTATCAACTAACCAATATGGGCTACCACTATTGCGCATTAAATGATACACTGGGATGTCGTGAAAACGGGGGTTATACCCTTGCAATGCGAGTCAATGGAGCCTTGGTAGGTAAATGCTTCTCTTCGCGCAAAGTATCGCTTTGATTCTAATGAAGGACAGACCACGGGGGGAGGGGGTTCTTGGCCAATTTTGGATAGGGGTCTGCCGCGAGCATATTCAAAATGGTACCGTTGGCTAGACCAATTCTGGCCATTTTCTGGACAAATATTATCAAATTTGTACCAAATATGATATCACAAATATTATCAAATTTGTACCAAATATGATATCATGACCGTTCGCTAGACCAATATTGTCAAAACGGATCAGAATAAAACCTTCTGAGATTTTGGCTTTCAAGTGCAGATGCATGCAATCAGAACAGATTGATTGATGACAAATTTGGCACTTTATCAACGTAACATCACATTGGTAGCATATCACACATCTCATTGTTTCGTAACTGTCAGCATTTGAATCCAAGTCTAAGTAACGAAGAAATTCATCTTCATGAAATAATGATGCCCATTCTAAACCATCAGCCTCATCAATATATCTAACAGCGTTTTGTTCAAGCGTGGTTTCAGCGTTTTCAGTACTGTCTTTTAATTCCTTCTCTTCTATTTCTGACTTAACATTGCCACTGTCTTCCTTATCACTAGCCAAACTATGCACTGATGACGCAGTGGATTGGTCTTTGAGAACAATTTTGACTGGAGCATTGAAGTGCATTGGTAATGGTGGGGGAGGTGGGGGTATCGGGATATGTCTACAGGGAGAATTTTCTGTTTGGGTTGACTCGTCCATTTGGTCAGCAGACTTTCTTACAGTTCCACAACAGCAATAATATGATTTGTGCATACAAGATGTTCCTTCCTTGGGATCTGCAGCTCTTGTTGCATTCTGCTCATTCTCAATGTCTTTTGATTTGGAAATAGCACTCTTTGTTACATATTGCACTTCAAGTTGAATGCCTCCTGGTGTGGACTGCTCACCTTCTTCTTCGACCAAACCACCTGACAATTTCCAGCTCCTGATGTTTGGGGAATCTTGTGATTGACAAAGTTTTCTTGATAACATCAAAACTGGACTCCGTGCTGGCAATGTCAGACTCAAGGACCGTTTGAAAACAGGACGGGGCTTGATGTCGTTCCCTGTTGCTTTGATCCTTTTTTTCGGAGGTAAAGAAGATGCTCGGTTTAATTTAGCGCAATCCATTCTCCTTTTAGCTACAGGCTATCAACCAGTCTGCTCTCCTCTCAAGAATGACAAGGAAGGAATTCGAAGTACCTTCTCCGGCAGTACCAAACAATGTTAAAACAGTGTGAAATTTCGTATTTCTTCAAACGTTAAAGTATCCTTAAAAGATGTAAGAATTTCTTGTAATACCAGGACATTAAGTTCTCCAGCTTTCCAATGATTTCCGCAATGCAACGTGCCTTCGAGCTGGGATCAGCGGAAAGGGCCTAGCAGCCTGGCAAACAAAAACCAGCTTGGCAAGTTCTCGTGAAGCTCTCAAATCTTTCTCTGCAGTATTAGCCAGTTAGTCCATTGTTAAAGATAAGTTCCGTACTTTCAAATGGGACTCAAGCTTGATATTTATACTCAAAACTAACTTGATCTAAATTCAGCAGCGTTGCATCACCATAGCTTCTTGTTCAATATTTATGCTCCAAAGTTTATATACAGGAGCGAAATAATTGATTCAGTACCAGACCTCTACATGTGACATCACTGCAAATTTTGCTGACGCGAACAAATTGGCCGTGGCACAAACTGCCCAATAAAACCATTGTCAATTATGGGTGTGTGTTGAATAAAGGGAATAAGCATATTTATACCCTTGATAAATATAGTCACGTAAAGACAATGAGATAAGAACCAGTTGCAATTTGCAAAACAAGATCTCGAAAAAAATTTTCGTACAAGCCAAGCTCCGAGAGGACGTACCATGTCCACGGTCTTTAGGTAACATCACTGCAAATTTGCTGACGCGAACACTGCAGCATTGAACTTGTTGACACAGACCCAATACAGAGACCATGTTATCGCTTATCTTCTTTGCCCCTTTTCCGTGTGCTGTCAAAATGAATCGAGAGAAAACATTGGGACCAGTTGAGTAAGGCCAGTGTTGACCAGGAAGAAATCTGTGAAAAGGTCTGATTGAGTCTAAAGTCAACTGATATTCGAAAACATGTCTATAGAACCTGCAAAAATTCGAAAATGGGAGTCAACAAACAGTTGGGCAGCATATATAGTATCGTGAAATCGCTGGTGATGTATATCGCGATAACAACTGGTCGAAGAGAAAGCAACAAATTTGTCATAATATGTTCGAGGCAAGAAAACTCCTTACAATGCTTTTACTTTTTATCAAATTAGGGGCATCGATAATACTACGACTATCTTGTAAATACCATGCAGATTTCAGCATCGTTTTAGATGGACTAGCAGATTCAGGTGCTGCTTTGAAGCAATATCCGTCGAAAACAAAAAGAGAATGTGTTTTAGAATGTATCTCTTTGCCACCTTGCCAAGCTGTCAACCATAAACAAAATGGTGGAAACTGCGAGCTAATTGGTCGAAATTTGACAGAAAGCAAAGATCTTCTCACATCACGGACAGGGTGGACATATCTGACAACTAATGACAACGAACTAAATGTGAGTTTATTCTCGAGTTTATTCGTATATTTGTTTACAGGGTGAGTCAGGATTAACACAGGCCGCTTTTAAAAAAGCCTGGCCATTGAAAGGCTACTGCTTTCTCAATATATAAGCAATGATATTTTGCAATATCTTATTGAATATATAGCAAATATGTTCAGTTAGCTTGAGAAATTTTCCTGAATGAAATCGGTCGCCCCGTTAAGATTTTACAAGGGATATCCTGAAATATGTCCACTGGAGAAACCTTCAAAACGTGCTAAAATCATGAGCAAGTGTCCCTAATATGTTTTCCTTACAGGAATGACTTGAGCACGCTTTAGCTTTAGCACGTGCTCTCCTCTTGCGGGAAAGAAAAGTCTTCCTCCTGTTATGAATAACTTATTCAGGGGATTCCATTCTTCCAAGACGACAAAATATATGCTTGCTTCACATGTAAGTGTCATTATGTCATTGCTGCTAGGAAGGAAACCGATGAGATTTTGCTCATCATTTTCACTCATTTTTTCAGGTTTTGCTCATCGCTTCAACCTGAGTATCTTGTCATTTATAGATTGGCCCAAAATGCAAAAGTTTAACACCTTGTCAAAATGGTGGGAAATGTGTAGACACGTGCTCGAGCATGGGGTTTCTATGTATCTGCATTAATGGATATGCCGGGACATTTTGCGAGAAAGAGAGAGGTAAAGAGGGAGGTAAGACCAATCTGATCACACAATTCTTATTTGTTCGGCAGGTGCATTTGTGAGGAACTATTGCTTATATAACAAGAATAGCAAAGCCTATTTTGCTTTTTGCAAATCTTCGTAATTTCAGGATCAATGAAAACTTGATGAAAAGAAAAAGTTGGTAACAGATTATGTTGTGGTCGTGGTCAAAACGATAAAAATCAATCTGCAAAAAAGTCAATTTTACGCTAAAGAAACATTGTTTCCTTTGCAATCTAAGAAAAAGAATTTATTTGCCAGCAACAAGGATAGATTTGGTAAGACAATAGCACAAGTTGGTTTTGATTGACACC
>REGL01000278.1:98196-111385 GCA_004194395.1 Aurelia aurita complex sp. Pacific
GACCTATTTCTTCTTATTGAATGGCTTGAAAGAAACTTTAGATAATTATCTATAATTCTACCGTTGGACTTTCCAGAAATTTTGAACATTTTTCGAAATTACAGCGTATCTTGCATTTCAACTCATTTGAAGATGTGACGTCATCAAAATTCTAAATAGTAAACCAGATGAGTGACAGACTTTTGCTTGATACCATATTGTAGGCAGTCATAAACTATGGTTTTCTTCGAAATTACTTTATGTTGCGTCAAACAGTTTAGAAATTGCGATGGTTTTAAGTTTTTTTGAAAATTTTTCTTGAATTCTTGAAAAAGAAGAAAAGCACTCTAATTCTGAAAATATTGAAGATTTCAGAAAAGTCCAACGGTAGAATTATAGAGAAATAGCAAAAGTTTCTTTGAAGTCATTCAGTTCAAAGAAATAGGTCACTCGATTTTACACCAGCCTTTTTAAAGATTTGAAACCTATGCTTAAAAACACGCTGTTATTGCTCAAAAGGTTTCACGCTCAAATTATTATCATTATTAACATACCAGCGGCGGCATCCTGGAAAGAATTTAACTAAAACACACACAGAGGTCTATTGTTATTCCTAAACTTTTCTATAGAACCTGTTCAATTCAAATTGGGAAATTAACGAACTGTGGGGAGGCATATATTTTGATGTGAAATCGCTGGTTTTGATTGGGTGTTAATTCAACATGGGAAACGATGTTAGACGAGATAACAACAAGCAGACGAGAAAGCGATAAATTTGAGAAAGCGACAAATTTGTCACAAATATGTTTGAGACAAGAAAACTCCTTACAGTGCTTTTACTTTTTATCAAATTAGGGGCATCGACAATACTACGACTATCCTGTAAATACCATGCAGATTTCAGCATCGTTTTAGATGGGCTAGGGGATTCAGGTGCTGCTTTGAAGCAATATCCGTCGAAAACAAGAAGAGAATGTGTTTTAGAATGTATCTCTTTGCCACCTTGCCAAGCTGTCAACCATAAACAAAATGGCGGAAACTGCGAGCTAATTGGTCGAAATTTGACAGAAAGCAAAAATCTTCTCACATCACGGACAGGGTGGACATATCTGACAACTAATGACAACGAACTAAATGTGAGTATATTCATTTCTGTCTAATTTGATATGTTGTACAACGGTATTGCTAAAAACCTGTTTTTCATGTCATAATTTCGTCATATTTGTCCAGAAACAATAAAATAACAATCAAGCATCAAATTTATTTGGTCGTCGCTACAAATACACAAAAAGACAATTTAAGATCGGCGACAAGGTGAAATCTAATGATATTTCAATAAAGTTTCATTCTCTATTCGGTCACCCGGTAACTTTAAAAGAAACTCGTTTTCAAAAATTCGGCACGCAAAGAATCACTGTTAGCAATGGGTCTTGAAGATGTCAAAAAAGTATCTGTAGCGATTGTAGAAACAGCATGATATTTCTTTACCCCCCCCCCCAAAGACTAAAAAACCAACAAAAAACTTTCAGTACCAACCAGTGTCAGCCAACTTTGTTACAAATTTCGTTTGTCCAGATTTAGCTTAAAGGGAATCGACATAGTTAAAAGCTGGCCCGGGCCAGGTCAAAAATATATTTTATTATACTCGACCAATTTGACGCACCCGGTCTCATTGTGTAGCTGAGGAAACAATGGGCTTGTGGGCGNATCAAGCATCAAATTTATTTGGTCGTCGCTACAAATACACAAAAAGACAATTTAAGATCGGCGACAAGGTGAAATCTAATGATATTTCAATAAAGTTTCATTCTCTATTCGGTCACCCGGTAACTTTAAAAGAAACTCGTTTTCAAAAATTCGGCACGCAAAGAATCACTGTTAGCAATGGGTCTTGAAGATGTCAAAAAAGTATCTGTAGCGATTGTAGAAACAGCATGATATTTCTTTACCCCCCCCCCCAAAGACTAAAAAACCAACAAAAAACTTTCAGTACCAACCAGTGTCAGCCAACTTTGTTACAAATTTCGTTTGTCCAGATTTAGCTTAAAGGGAATCGACATAGTTAAAAGCTGGCCCGGGCCAGGTCAAAAATATATTTTATTATACTCGACCAATTTGACGCACCCGGTCTCATTGTGTAGCTGAGGAAACAATGGGCTTGTGGGCGTTTCTTCGGCCTATTTATAGCGGCTACGAGATATAGTTATGTCTATTCCCTTTAAAGGCAGTCTGCCACGCATCTGATTGGGTGATAGAGACAATACAAAGAATAGGAGAATGGAATGCCTGCTGATCCTACTGACTTTCTACGATTGTAGAAAGTGACAACGATTAGCTTTCCTTTATTCTAAATACNTCTTCGGCCTATTTATAGCGGCTACGAGATATAGTTATGTCTATTCCCTTTAAAGGCAGTCTGCCACGCATCTGATTGGGTGATAGAGACAATACAAAGAATAGGAGAATGGAATGCCTGCTGATCCTACTGACTTTCTACGATTGTAGAAAGTGACAACGATTAGCTTTCCTTTATTCTAAATACACAGGATCACAAAGAGATCCACTGTGTTGAGCTCTGACTTTATTGCAGCCAATCAGATACGTGACAGACTGCCTTTAATAGACCTTTAAACTATTCTACAAAAGAATCTGAATCGAAAGATATTTTGATACATTTGGGAGGATTTTCGGATGTATAGAAGCAAAAATATCGCTCGATTCAGACTCTTTTGTAGAACAGCTGCGCAGATCAACCAACTCATTCTGGATATTTTCTCGCTTATAGATAGGTCCAAAATGCCAAAGTTTAGCACCTTGTCAAAATGGTGGGAAATGTGTAGACACGTGCTCGAGCATAGGGTTTCAATGTATCTGCATTAATGGATATACCGGGACATTTTGCGAGAAAGAGAGAGGTAAGAGAACCCCCTGATCATGTAAATCTTATTTGATTCTGGATTGTGTGGATAGGACATTTGATGGTGACAAACTCTTTGCAATCTCCCCAAGAATTATTGGAATATAAAAGAAGTAATGTAATGTCATGTAATATGATGTGATGTAATGTAATGTGATGTAATGCAAAGTAAAGTAATGTAATGTAGTGTAATGTAATGTAACGCAATGCAACGTAAAGTAATGTAATGCAATGTAATGTAAAGTAATGTAATATAATGTAATGCAAAGAAACGTAATGTATACCCTGGGTACCAAACTTTCTAAGATATGTTAGAGAGTCTGCTACCCAGTGTACGTAATGTAGTGTAGTGTAGTGTAGTGTAATGTAATGTAATGTAATGTAATGTAATGTAATGTAATGCAAAGTAAAGTAATGTAGTGTAGTGTAATGTAATGTAACGCAATGCAACGTAATGCAATGTAATGTAATGTAAAGTAATGTAGTGTAGTGTAATGTAATGTAACGCAATGCAACGTAATGCAATGTAATGTAATGTAAAGAAATGTAGTGTAGTGTAATGTAATGTAACGCAATGCAACGTAATGCAATGTAATGTAATGTAAAGTAATGTAATGTAATGTAATGCAAAGAAACGTAATGTATACCCTGGGTACCAGACTCTCTAAGATATGTTAGAGAGTCTGCTACCCAGTGTACGTAATGTAGTGTAGTGTAGTGTAATGTAATGTAACGGAATGCAACGTAATGCAATGTAATGTAATGTAATGTAAAGTAATGTAATATAATGTAATGCAAAGAAACGTAATGTATACCCTGGGTACCAAACTTTCTAAGATATGTTAGAGAGTCTGCTACCCAGTGTACGTAATGTAGTGTAGTGTAGTGTAATTTAATGTAACGGAATGCAACGTAATGCAGTGTAATGTAATGTAATGTAAAGTAATGTAAAGTAATGTAATATAATGTAATGCAAAGAAACGTAATGTATACCCTGGGTACCAAACTTTCTAAGATATGTTAGAGAGTCTGCTACCCAGAGTACGTAATGTAGTGTAGTGTAGTGTAGTGTAATGTAATGTAATGTAATGTAATGTAATGTAATGTAATGTATTGCCATGTAATGCAATGTAATGTAATGTAATGTGATGTAATGTAATGTAATGCAATGTAATGTAATGTAATGTAATGTATTGCCATGTAATGCAATGTAATGTAATGTAGTGTAATGTAATGTAATGTAACGCAATGCAATGCAATGCAATGTAATGAAATGTCATGTAATGTGCTAATGTACGACTTATCCATCGTGGTAGTTTCGCTATTTACCGTAGTTTCGCTATTTGCCGTAGTTTCGCCAGTTGTAAAAAGGCCAGATCTTGAGCATTGTCTTACTTTTCCTTCTATTTTAATACATATTTATCATACCTAGATTTTGTATCAAAATATTGTAATTTTGTAGTTTTTTCTTCATTTAACAGGGCAGTTTGTAAATCAATTAAGTTTATACGTTGAATACTTACTCTGTATAGATAGTATCAAATCAAATCAATATCAGTTGCCTAATATACCGCTACCCTAAACCTTAAAAAACGACCAGCCTCATTTGGAAGCGTTGAAAAATGTTCAATTTCCATCGTATTCCGAGTGTTCACACGGTGCCGTTTTCAACATGTGCCGGTTAAGAGTTCCACTTTCAAATTCAGTCGTTTTTTTTAACCTGCCGGCAAAAAAGGGCCATTTTCGTGTGAACATGAGGGCCTATCCGTAGCACTTTTCATCGTTTTCGAATTCGAATCGATCGTGTGACCTTAAAACTGATCTGTCGCTGGCCATCAGCAATAAAACAACAACAACAACAGCGAAATAAGACGAACTAGTGTAGCTAGTCCAATAAAACGGATGAAATTTAAAGCAAACAACTTAATTATCGTTTTCTTTTTTACAGAATTCACAAGCTGCCAAGATGCATATAACAAAGGAATACGTACTGATGGCGTCTATCAACTAACCAATATGGGCTACCATTATTGTGCATTAAGTGATACACTGGGATGTCGTGAAAACGGGGGTTATACCCTTGCAATGCGAGTCAATGGAGCCTTGGTAGGTTATGAGTGGAGGTAGACTCACTACTTGAGCCCCTATCTTTCAATTGGATTCGTTTCTCGGCAATTCTAGTAGCATTCCGTCAAGGGACTCATAGCAAAAGTCGAATCTCGGACCGAGTTGAATTGGAGTGCTACAGTACACGTATATCTTTGTTAGGGCTCAGAGGGAGGCTGATTCAACTGATTCAACTCAGTCGATCCGGCACAACCCCAAACAGAGTAACAATCTGTGCCTGGAGTCAAAATGCCTTTACTTTTACGCAAGGACGATCTCTTTAAAAGGATCTCATACGTAAATGTTTCTCTTCGCGGATATTCTCACCTTAATCATAATGTGGGACAGACTGTAGTCAATCTACGACTTATCACACAATTGCTTGTTGATTGCCTGTATTGCGGGCAGTCATTTTCTATATTGAGCATTGAACTTGTAGTTTCAGCTTTTAGTTATTCGCAGTGCAGTGGTCGAGTGGCAGTTTCTATGGATTCACACAATCAAGAACGGGTACCCGTTCATAGATACATATTTCTACAGTCTGAGAAGAAAATTTGAATGGATTTCATATTTCATTTCATTCGGTTATTGATTCATCAATTCATCTATTCATAGTATTAGCATTCAAGTTCTATCCAGGCTAAAATACTCCCAAAGATTTTGTTTTCCAAACAAAGAATTCTGCGTGAGGTCATCGACACGATATCTCAATTGCATGGCTAAATTTCTTACCCACTAGCTACCATTGGATATTTGATATTGAATTTGAAAGAATATTTATGTAGCATGGACAGTAAGAAAAAGAGATAGGTTGCAGGACATTATAGGAAATAAATATCAGGCATATGCCAAACAATTGCACCGTTCTTCCATTTAGGAGTAAGGCACAAAAAGTCCTTGAAAAATTGAAAATATGAACATGGAAACGACGGTGATGATATTGACTTCTCAGATGTGACTTATCTAGGCTTAATGAGAAGCGCGTCTTGTATTTTCAGGACTCCAATGGCCCACATTCTTCCGATAGTTTGGGTAGTTTCCCCGGGTAGGGGGTGCGCGACTAGACAGGGATTTGCGCTCGGTTTTCAGAAAGCTACCCACTTCTAATTGCAAAGATTGGCCTTCATACCCATTATCATGTGAACTTTTCGAGGACAACTACCCATCTGAAACTATTTTTGATGATT
The DNA here is from genome assembly GCA_004194395.1 of Aurelia aurita complex sp. Pacific. Classification (NCBI taxonomy): domain Eukaryota; kingdom Metazoa; phylum Cnidaria; class Scyphozoa; order Semaeostomeae; family Ulmaridae; genus Aurelia; species Aurelia aurita complex sp. Pacific. The sequence continues at coordinate 104,386 of REGL01000278.1, forward strand.
TAAACCAAACCTATCAATGTTTTACGAAAATCTGCCGAAAAAACGACCCTCTTTTAGAATCTTGGGCCCAAAAACCCACCCATATGGGGGTACATACACGTACCCTAAACAGGTCATGTACGCTTCCCTCTCGGGAGTAGCTCCTGGCAATGCCCCTAACATTTTCAAAATAAAAATTCCTTGTCATGTTTCATGATACCCACGCCATGCGTTAGATCTGTTGCGACCTAAAGGCCGAACTCCACTGCCTCCACTTGAGCGCGCGCTCGAAGCGAACGAGTGATTTTTAGTCTGCGCATGCTCAATTCGCAATTTTCAACCAATCACAATCCTCGAAACCTTGACATCACAATGAAATGCGCACGCGATCATTGCATATAGCAATAGATCGCTCGTTCGCTTCGAGTGCGCGCTCAAGTGGAGGTCGGCCTTAACGCTAGGCCATGATTCCACTCAAAACCTGAACTAATTGAATGACCTCCACATGATTCTGAGGCCAGTACGTCATGGTTTGCCTAATACACTATCATACGTGTTATATACTACCAATTCCTTTTCAGACCACATTTCGCTTCGATGCAAATTACTGGACAACGAGCAATGTCTACAATGATGTATTTGCATTACGCCAAGACTTCTTTGACGGAGAACAGGCCAAGTTTGATGCCTACAACAAAATGCCGTTTACAAAAGTATGCATTGGCATGAAGGTTGGAAATGCGAAAAACTTTGGGGTTCTGATTACCAAATCTTCAACATCAATGCTCGCATATATAGGTTCTGGAACAGGCAAAAGTATGTTGGATGTATCTTTCTACCAGAAAACTTTAGTACTTGAATATCTTTGAATCACTGCACTACCTACATGCATTCCTAATAACCTTTTTGATCAAAATCCTGTTGCATTCAATAAGTTGAAACAAATGAATTTCATTAGAATCCCATGAGATATACAAGCGGTTAGGTCCCCTGAGATAAGTAAACTGCAGTGCTGCATAACAGGGACAGATTTTGTAACCCAATAGCACGAGATGCTTTTGTTGACACCAGAATTCAAAACGATTAGCAACTGCAGACAAAGGAAATTCTCTCAGCCATGATTTCAAAACAAGCAAAGCCGCAAAAGTTTATTTGAAACCCAGGTAGCTAGCTCGCTCGTTGTGCATTCCAGAAATTGTTTTTAAGAGCAAATATGAGCATAGATTGAAAGAAGAAGGATATATCTACACATCTGCCACGGGCATTTTATCCCTGCGGTAAACCTCGCTCAACAGGGACTCATAATGAAACGGTGAAAAGCTGACCCTATCTTCTAAATTCCATCAATTGAATCTGGATCGAACGACTGCTTCGGCTCTAAGTTCTAAAAATTCTAAAAATTCTAAATTCTAAATATCACATTTTGTAAAATTGTTCAATGTTTACAATAGTGATAGAAGCTCTAACGCCACTCGATAGAACCTGTTGTATAAACATGAATAAAAATATCGCTCGATCCAGGCTCTTTTATAGAATAGCTAAAAGGTAAATTTCATTTCATTTCATTTCATTTCATTTCATTTTAATTTCTTTAACCACGGTAACCCCGTCAATCAATAGACTGCTTTTCAGGGGTCCGTGCAAAAATAAGGAAATAGGGAAATAAGGCCCTCAGTGGAGCGACAACAACAACAATAATTCAACTCAATGAGATGAGCGTAATTTGAGGGTCCTTATGGAGTGAAGCTAGGGCAAGGCCTATTGTTGGTTGTATCTTAGCGTTAGTTATAAAGTATTGTTGATAAGTAAATAAAGTTTGTAAAATCATGCTTTTTACAGGTACTTATCAAGGACGAGCAAAATGGCTAGCACTGGTCGCAGGGGGATCTATTCAAGGAAACTGTAACAGAGAGGGCTTCAACAGAGTCGCGAATTCGGGCTTTCCAGCAAAAGTTCGCATTGGTATCCTTGGTAACAACGAAGGAGGTTGCGGCTCTCCTGACTCTGCGCTTGGCATTGGAATTGGAGGGAATCATCTTTCGGGAAAAAGTGCAGGGGCAACAAATAAAGCAGCTATTGCATATTTGTTGATTAGATAGATAAACGTGTGATTTAGGGATTTGTGATTTAGTGGTTAACTTGTGATTCAGTGATTAAAGGGGGTTCGTCTCCAAATTTGTATCAAAACCATGGTCTTGCAGTTTTTTGAAACGCAATAGCATACAGATTTTCCATTTTGCTGCCAAAATGAAACCATGTTTTGAAGATAAATCTTTGTACTTCATAGAGGCACAAACCTAATATTTAATACGACCATTTGTTGAAATCAACAGCCTTTCTAACAACGATCTTGTACACATTTTGTTGTATGGTGATAAAGACCTTTCTGATAACATTAATAAAGACATCCTCGAATTAACTCTTGATTTCATACAAAAAAACAGGTCGGTTTAATTAGATTTGAATCCTTGTTTTAAGCCACTCAGCCACAAAGTCCTTTTTTTCTTTCCTTTCTTTCACTCCTGTACGTCTGTTTTGCATTGGATGTTGGGTAATTTCAGTGTATATAAAATTTTTGTGATTGACGTGTGACTCACACTTAAATTATAAGCCTTCAAATGGTTGCCTGACATCCAATGTGAAACTGACTCAAATGTTTATCAGTAGAGATTGTTTGCGCATAATTATAGTAGTAAATGTATTTAATTGTATGTAGATTTAATTTAGTTGCTCGTCTTTATGTCAAAGCCATGGGGTAGTCATGGTATTTTGCTCCCCATGGTATCTCGTCCTGGTAGTGTAGTAAAGTAGCTCGTAAGTGTTGTTATAAGTAATCCTTTTTTTGGAAAATTTTTATACTGAATATAAAAAAAAAACCTAATATTCATATCTCTTACAATTGCTCAGACATAGGTGGATTTTTCACGGTTACTTTTTGGTGACTTGGGTGAAGCCACCAAACAAGATGCAAAAACAACGAACACTTTCCTGAACAATATTGTTTACATATTATTCATAATTTGGCGACGGAGCCCCTTTAAGCAGTCATAATCAAGCAGATTTAATTGATTCCAGGGATAAATTTATCACTTCAATCTCCTTGGAGGGCAAGGAGGGGTGGGGTAAAAAAGGGTAAGGAAACGCATCCCTAAGGTCTCCAATTAATCATTGGTAGAATCCCCAACAAAATCTGTTGAAGGCCTACCAAAATACGAACTTGAAAATATGGTGGGGAGTGAGGTTTAATTTGAGATCAGCAAGAACGACCTGAAGAACGATTCTATTGGATTTCAACAGTTCTAGAAATGTTTATCTAGATTACAAACGTTTCTTGTCAAAGATGGTACTTTTGCCAAAATGTCCTGTCACTAACTACAAAGATCCTAAGTTCTTCAACACCCTGAATTGTAAAGAACCCTTTAGTTGGGTACCAAATACATAGTTGAATATCAATTGGCAATGTGACTAGCTTTCATACCTAAACAAATTTCCGATATTGAATTTTCCTATTTTCAGATTAACATATATAGTTTTCATATCCTAAATAATGAAATAAACTTCTGTGTATTCAAAACTTGGGCGTGCCTACTGAGATTCTTGCTAGAGGTTAACCCTAACTCTTTTCGAAAACAGACCCGTTGGAGATTTTCAATTCTTGGAATTATCAAATGCGGTTATCGTTTTGATCAGCTATGTAAATAGCTTTACAGCCTTTTATTGAATAATTTCGCACAATTCATTGAATGTTAGCCAGATCTTAATTTATGACGATGTGGTATTTGCAAAGATCCCAACAGCTATTCATATTATACAAGCCCAACGGTAGGAAATATTCTTGATCACTAAGTTAACATTAGAGAGCTCAGTATGTGGCAAAATGGTTGTTTGTTTCACGTTTGTTTACCAACATAGGTTCCATTCCAAATCCTTTAAAACTGTCAGTGTAAAATTCTATGACCTATTTTGAAAGAAACTTTAGCTACTTCACCATTATTCTACCCTTGGACTTTCCTGAAATCCTCAATACTTTGAGAATTAGAGTGTTCTTCTTATTTTTTAAGAATTTAAAGAAATTAAAACCATCACAATTTCTAAACTCTGAGGAAACATAAGGAATGCTTTTAAAGAAAACCATAGTTTATGAATGTCTTCAGCATGCTATCAAGCAACAGGTCACTCTTCTGGTTTATGATTTAGAAATTCGATGATATCACACCTTCAAATGAGTTGAAATATCAAATGCGCTGTAATTTCAGCAAATATTCAAAATTTTTGGAACGGTAGAATTATAGCAAAGTAGCTAAAGTTTCTTTCAAGCTATTCAGTTCAAAGACATAGGTCATAGAATTTTGAAGCAACCTTTTAAAGATTTGAAACATGTGCTCTGCTTATGCTTCATGAGAGACTTAGATGTCTGTGTGTGTGTGTGTGCGAGAAATTGTTATTTTTCACAAATCCTCATATTTCTGAAACTTCATCCATTTTCTGCTACTTAAATGACAACAAGTAAGATTGAATATAATATTAATTCCTTTTACAGGATGTTAATCATTATATATATATATATATACAACTTGTTATCGATAAACATTTGATGGTTTTTCTAAGTCCTCAATCTAAGTCACAATGTAAGTAGAGTAGGTCAGATTGCGTATATTTATGAAAATTATTCGACTATACCGGATGAGCCAAAAAATATGAACTTTTTCAATTTCTAATTAATATCAGCTAGAAATTCCTAGTAAAACGACTGCCTTAGCCATGTATGTGTGATCTTTCCATGATAAAAAACTTGAAATAACTCGGGTAGTGTATGCCCTATAGGCTAAAACTACGTTCACACGAAACTGGTATAATTTGAAAACGGTGACAAATGTGACGGTAGTAAAATTGCAGCTGGCGTTCAAGCGATGCCGTCACAACTCCAAAACGATAGAAAATTAGACGGCAATAAACTCGTTGCAATCTCCCCAAGAATTTGCTGCCAAAGAAAAGTACCTACACTTCAGACTCATTCATTGTCGTAGTTTCGCTATTTGCGCAAACTGATATACCGCTACCCTACAGCTTCGTTTTGGAAGCATCGAAAAATGTCTCGTTTTCATCGTTTACGAATGTTCCCACGATGCTGTACTCAAAATCTGTTAGTTACAGTTCTGTTTTCAAAACCTTCCAGCAAAAAGGTGCCGTTTTCATGTGAAAGGGAGCGAAACACATTAGCAAATAATTCGTTGAAACAACCAGTATAATATTGGACTTGCAATGAGTCTTCCTTTTCGTTCTTCGTTTGTAACGATCCGCGCCGAAGGCGCAACGAGCACTTGTCGCAAGTCCAGTATGATATCTACATTTTGCACAGATTCCTAATTTAATATTCCTAATAATACTGATCATAATAATTGTCATTACCTGATCATAAAATTTGTTTTTTGATCAATTTCTCCAGTCTTTTAATCCGACTTGATTCTTGCTCCGGAGTGCCACTGTGTGAAGCACCTGCGCTACCTCCCGCACTTCCTGCGGGTATACGACTTCTAAAGAGTTCTAGCATAGTGTGCTGTTCGTTTCGTTTTAGTCCCTATGAACAAAGGACAGTAAACAAAATTATTCAAAGTAAATCAATAGAGTTGACAGATGAGATAGAACAGGTCTGAAAGTAGGCTGTTGTATTTGATGATCTAAGAAACGATGGTCTCTTTTGGCGTTTTCTACGTCTTAATTATAGGCCATTTCATTTAGCTCAGATTACATTAAAAGCCAAAAATTTCGGAAGAATAAATTTCGGACAGAATACTTTGGGACAAAAACTTTTCGGACATTTTTTCACAGAATTTCGGACATCTTTACAGAAATCTCGGACGACCAAAAAATTGCATATGCTCAGTTTTTTTGTTGCTTATAGAGTGTCGATCAGTGAAAATATTATATTTTCTCAAACTAAATTCATCTTAGCAATCATTCTGATCATCCTCAACAATAACCATTTGTGGGAATTTCTGACCAAGCAACCCTAAAAAAATGCACAATCTATAAGTGAATGACATTTTTAGTATGAAATAACTCTCGTCACATTACTTTACAATGCAAAGCGCTTCATGAGCAAGATATGACCTTCTTTAAAAGTTGAAATGTTTTGCTGTGATTTTTCTATGCTGCAAAAACTTTCGGACACCAAATATTTCGGACTACAAAGATTTCGGACAGTAGAATGTTCGGACGTATGAAACGTGCGAAAATATAAGCGTCAGAAATTTTTGGCTTTTAGTGAATTTATTTTAGTATCAGAACCATGGCTTATCCAGCCTCTCGTATAAAAAGGCATAAAAATATCGTTCGATCCAGGCCCTTTTGAAGAAAAGCCAAAAAGGTCTATTAAAGTAAATCAACGGAGTTAAAAGCAACTTAGCTAGAGGGTTTGGGTCAGTCTAAATATAACCTATTTTATTTGATGTTTTCGATCGATGAAAACAATAGAAACATAAGTGGTGTCTGGGGTTCTTTTGAGCAAAGGTTCCAAATCTTTAACTCGGCATAAAAAGGTGGGTGTAAAATTCAATGACCTATTTCTTCTGATTGAATGGCTTGAAAGAAACTGTAGATACTTATTTATAATTCTACCGTTGGACTTTTTAGAAAGTTTGAATATTTTTCAAAATTACAGCGTATTTTACATTTCAGCTCATTTTAGGATGTGACGTCATCAAATTTCCAAATCATAAACCAGATGAGTGACAGACTTTTGCTTGATACCATAGTGTAGGCATCCACAACCTATGGTTTTCTTCGAAATTACTTCATGTTGCGTCAAACGGTTTAGAAATTACAATGGTTTAAAGTTTTTTTGAAAATTTTTGTTTAATGCCTGAAAAAGAAGAAAACACTCCAACTCTGAAAATATTGAAGATTTCAGAAAAGTCCAACGGTAGAATTATAGAGAAATAGCAAAAGTTTCTTTGAAGTCATTCAGTACAAAGAAATAGGTCACTCAATTTTACACCAGCCTTTTTAAAGATTTGGAACC
>REGL01000278.1:144635-173592 GCA_004194395.1 Aurelia aurita complex sp. Pacific
TCCTTTCGAGATCTCCTCCGCAGTACTACAAAAAATTTCCCCCGCAGATACATATCATCCAGCGCTCCTCCATAGAAGCACACCAGCAGTGTCTAACTACCCATGATCCGAGGAGCAGTGAAGCGAGAAGCAACATCTTTGCGGCAAAATTTTGTGGTTTGTGAAAACAACAAATCTCAGAGAAAATCTTCCCTTCTATTCTAAATTTCTAAGCTAGGGTATTGTTGGTTTATTTCCGCAAATGTTACATACAGTACTTCTAATCAATCAAAAATACAAGGAATACAAGATTCCGAAAATCAGCAAAAAGCGACATGTTTAGCGGAATCTTTCTTGAAATCATTGTCATTTGTTTTGTAGTTGTACTTGTCATAATAATGACATATCTCAATTCCATAGTGTGGTAGCCACATTGTTTTAAAGGTTTAAAGCAAAACAAGAGACAAGATCGAACCATACAGATAAAAACCCAGATTAAATTTTTATCAAGAAATTGAAGATTTAGAATTTGTTGTGTCAGCTCTTTATAAACTCGATCGTTTATACAATAAGAAATGGTCACACAACATCGATAGAAGAAAGAAATTGTTTCGCGAAATCAAACGAACGTATAAAAGATGTATTTCAAATATATTTTTGGAAGGATTTGAAAGGCACTTCAGGCGTCCCTAGAATTCCATTCAATTCAATTCCTATTTTGGTCTATGATTTCAACACACAAGAACAGGGCGAAGTTCAGTTATGAATCAGCTTTTCTTATGGCCGATTAAAAGAACGAGAAGCATTTTCAAGAATTATGAGAAATATGTTGGCTTTATTGATGCATATTTTTCATTTGTAGCACCACAAAGGACAGCCATAGGAAGGCAATACCATTTACAAGCACGGAGTATGCTGGTGGACATTGATGAGATGGGCCTAACTGACAGGAATCTCAACCACATAGGACACAGATCATCTCCACGGCTAAATGCTTCAAAGTGTCGGAAGCTTTATACTGATTACACACAGCAAGAATATTCACATGTTTGTACAGAATTTGGCAATGAAAAACAACTTATAGACGAGTTTATTCATAATTTACAGCAATCAAAATGCTATTTCGGCGAAGCTGTTTTCGTGCTAGGCCCTATGGGAGCTGGCAAAACGACAGTGCTATTGGAGGAATTTCGAAAACATACTGTTTACAAAGATTATGCTTATGTTGATACAGATGACCTCATGGAAAAATTGAATGGGTTTGATAGTGAAAGAGTTGAGGAATTCTATCCATCTGCCAGAGGAATGGCTATTAAATTAACAGACTGGCTTTTGAATGAAAGGATAAGTTTTGTTGCCGAAGGAACTTGTGTGAAATATCTAGAACTTGAAGATTATATGCATCGTCTGAAGGAGAAAGGCTATGTTATAAAAGTGAAACACGTAAATGACATACCACTACAAGAAATCCTCAAAAGAACAAGCAAACGAAAGAGGAAAATTTCAGAAGCAGTTGTTGAATCCATTTATTATGGCTCCTTAAAGGGCCTTAATGAACTGAAAAAGATAAATGTAGAGAACACCTTATTCCAGGAACTGTAACTTTTTAGATGGTTATTGCTTTTTGTAGACAATAGCATAAAATGTCTGTCACACTAATTTTTAGCCAAATACTTGTTCATAGCGTGCCTTTATGTGACTGACAAGATGATGTAGACATTTGAAGGAATCAGTTGTAGGATCATTGTGATACAAATAAAATAATGGTTTACTACTTCATCGTGTTCGTTTCATGCATCAGGAAAATATCCTGAATTCTCACTCTGTTAAATCTATTTAAAAATTCAGAGAGGCTATTTACAGCTCTCAGACATGGGTCTTCTTTGCTGAATAAATCCAAATCTGCCAAAAGCTAGACAAGTAGTTTCTAAAATATGATAAACAATGGATGGCCCTGCCTGTAATTATGTAATGCCTTGGTAAAAGAAGTTAGTGAGCAAAAGAAAAGGTGTACAATGGAGCAAGCAAGACTTGCAGAGTTACCCAGTTATTGATGGATTTGACATATTCAAGATGAAGGGTTGTATCATTCTGTGAAAAAGAGCATGAGATTTATAGAATGGAAGGATTTCTAGACTAGATTATTTTTAGGATTTCTTTGGAAAACAAAAGGGATTAGCATAAAGATGTTCAAAATCAAAAATATGTTCTTGAGAATGACTGTATTTGGTATTTGCAAAGTTTGTATGTATGTATGTACTGTATACATTTGCCATTTTGCCACTAAATAATAAGTAAATATTTACAATGTTTCAAAAGCTAGAAATAGATAAATTACAATCTTACTATAAAATGAATGAATACCTATAAAAACACCCCTAATACACCTTTTTGCTATTCTACAAAAGAGCCTTGATGGAGTGCTATTTTCATACATTTATATACGCGAAGTTTGATCGAGTGGCATTAGGACTTCTATCACTATTGTGCTCATTCGAAAATTCGATAAAATGTAGCAAAATACCGTTCGATTCTGAATCTTTTCAGAATAATAGCTATAAGGTCTATTGTAGTGGAAGGGATAGCATTGAATTGACCTTATTTCACTAATGTTTCTCTTTTAGGTGGTTTCCTAAACAGATGATGTGAGATTGTCAGACAGAAAGAAAAATAAATAGAATAAAAATGTTAACTTTGAAGTGCTTTTTGATGAAATATAATTTAGTAGGGCCAAATCATGAAGTTTCCCTGTAAGTCTCCCCTTTTCAAAATTGTGTTTAGAATAAATTGTGGCCTCTTATGAAAAAACAAATAGAAATGAGGTGTGTGATTGTTTGCAAAAGAGAAGCATGGGAAAATGGACATCTGAGGTTGCACTTTGTACGCCTTACAGCCTCAAAGTAAGGGCAAGCTCGGTCTCTCTTTCATGTTACATGCACATTGCAAAATGGCTGCCTGCAAGCAACTTTCTCGAAAAATCCATCTGCAAATTTCAAAGCAAGCATCACGAGGAGTGTTGGAGAAACTGAAAAGTCTTATTGGTATGGATAGCAATCTGCAGAGTGTGGATGTCACAAACAGGTAAGAAATTTACGTTGACAAAGAAAAAGATAACGATTGATGAAAGAAAGTATCATGATCATGATGAACAAACAAGAAAGAAAAGCAAGGCAGAAGAAAGCAAAAAAGCGTATTTCAAACCAGGCGTAGAATAAACAAAATATTAATTATTCAAGTTTCAAGTGCTTTTCTAAAAGTGTAGAAAGAAAGGGCTTAAAAATACTAGATAAAAAGTCTATCTAATGAAGCCAGATTGGAAAGGGGGGGGGCTGAAAGGGGCTGAATCTATTCTGACATCTCAGGTGTGGAGTCGTGGAGTCGTGATGTCATAATCTATTGTTCTTTCATTGTTTCGGCAAGAATCTCCATCCACCGGGCCATTATAATAGGCCTAGTAAAATATTTTGCGTCATCAGAAATCTTACATGGCATATAAATTGAGAAAGATTTCAGTATTATTTGGAAGTCATTCTTATTTTCATCAGACACTCATTAAAGACATTTAAGATCACACCAAGAAGAGAAGAAATGAGATTAAGGACAGTACTGTGCACAAATTTGAAAATAGCCAATCAAAGAATTTAAAATTATTATTTCACACGATAACTTGCCTTGCTTGATGAAAATGATTCAATTTTTCTTTTCTTTGCAGCGAAAGAGATCAACTAAAAGGACAATTTCTTCATAGCAATGTACAAAAAAGAATGGCAAATGTTACTTCAAAATCCTTAGGTGTCAATTTATCTGATAACTGGCATGAAATTCCTGTTATTGACCTCAATTCAAGATTTAAGGTACAGATATCAATTTGGTTGCATTTTACTACTTCTTCCTTATTAGCATCCATTTCCTGTGTATGTATGTATCAATTTTCCACAAGAATAATTAAAAGATTTACAATATTTTAGGAGCTAAAAATAGATGCATGTACATTACAATTTTATTACACCATTTTTCCCACTGGAAACACCCAATTAAAACCTTTCAAGAAACACCCTTATTTGTCCTAAAAAATTATCTGCAGGTGTAAAATGGGTAGGCTGAGGTTAAAAGGGTAATGTTGATTGTACGAAAATGGTAGATTGTGGACTGTTAAATCAACATTCAATACCTCAAGGAGGAGAAATCTGTATCTGAAGATTTTGACAGAATTTGTTCTCATTTTTTCTTGCCCATTTTACTCCAAGCTTACCCATTTTACTCCTGTAGACCCTACCCAACAACCTAACCCTTCATTCAATACTGTTGCTACAAACCTGGATTAAAGTACAAAACCAACCTTACAAGGAAATGGGGACTTAAATCCCCCATGCCCCTTGTAGTGCCACTGCTTCAAAGCCAGAAAATATATTGTTTTACATAATTGTTGATGTGGTATTAAATCCTATCAAGACCTGCAGTCACTGGCATCATCATCATCTAGACTCATTACATAAGTGTCGCTCAGTATCGCTCATTGAATTGGATGGTTATCGCTCATACTGATCATTGTGATTGAAGGTTTTAAACCTTCTATGGGTCAGTTGACCTGATGATGGTCTTGTAATCTCCTTATCTTGCTTAAGTGGCAGCTTTCAATTTATCTTTTATTTACAAATGATATTCTCAAGTTGCATAACAACGCTGCAAAGATCAAGTGTTTTCTCTACTACAAGATGCAAAAGTTGGCTTGGGACAATTATTGAATATACTCCAGTGCACAGGCATTTGAGAAACTGTAGCATCTAGAGTACTGGATGGATTTGAATGAATCAAATTTTGCTTGATAACAGAAAGACCGCAGTATTTTTATGATTTTTCTCACAGTTTTATAAGCAAAGAAAACGTAGATAGATTGGACTTTGCAAAAATTAATTTATTGCGAAATAGCTGCCTGAAACACTCAATCAAATTGTAACGAATCTCACACACAGAACAAAACGAAAGGGGACTAAATCTCTCTGAAGAATAGACCTTTTAGCTATTCTACAAAACAGCCTGGATCAAACGTTATTTTAGATGTAAACCTTATTAAAGATGTAAACAAAGCACGTTCACAGTATATGCGAGGTTTGATTGAGTGGCGTTAGAGCTTCTATCTCTATTGTGCACATTCAAAAATTTTACAAAATGTAGCAAACTATCGTTCGATTATGATTCTTTTCAGAATAGCTAAAAGGTCTATTGTAGGAAATAAATTCTTAAAGAAATAATAAAGATTTTCCATCCCATGGCAATACATGTGCAGAAGACTTGCAATACGTGTAGAAAAATATTCTTTTGTATCATTCGGCATGTGAGACGTTTCTTTACGACTTGATCAATTGTTTTAGGCCCTATGCAGGCATTTTGCAAACGTAGGATTTCATAAAGTCGAAGATATCTGTTTTATACGTGTGAGTCATAAAAACACGAGAATCTCACAAAAATACGTCGGTCTTCTTTCTGCTATCAAACAAAGTTCAATTCATTCAACTCCACCCAGTGTTCTAGGTGCTAAACTTATTACAGTTCGTCCCTAGTTTTAGCCCGCAAGGTACTACGGTTTTTCAAACGTCCAAAATTGTTTTGGTTTACCAGATATATAGCGACATTTCTTTCTTCTTCTTTCAGCTTATAAAGGGGTGTCATGAAGAATTTGGCAGTGTTCCTCCAAATAATATTATAAACAATAGCAAATGTGTAAAAGACTATGCTGCCTATTATGAAACTGTACGAAGACCGGGTATTATTCCAGAGATGTGGAAACTGCAAAATCAAGAACTGCCAACAAATCTTTCATTTGAAGCTCCACAACCATTTAAAAAAGCCAAGGAAGAGAAAAAGCGACGACAATCAAACTTTTGATCAAATCCAAATGTCAACAAGGAAAGGTCATACCCAAGCAAATAGAAGCTTAATCTATAAACTTCAGTGATATTGATATACAGGGTGCATGTTGGAGAGGAAGCAGCTGATGACGAAGTACCAGGGGCCCAAAAAAGTTGGTAGGTTTGAAAGATCGTAGTAGCTGGAGAATACTGAATGGATTTGAATGAATGGAACTTTGGCTGATAGCAGCAAAAACTGAAGCATTTTCGTCATTTTCTCGTGTTCTTATGAGTGGAGATGATGAGACAGGTTCCGTACGATTTGATCAAGTGTTTTAGGCCCGTTCTCAGCCATTTTGCAGCAAAGGAATTTTTGTAAAGTCGAATGTATCCATGTTTTCTTTGCTCATACAAATGTGAGAAAAATCACAAAAATACTCCAGTCAATCTGCTACCAAGCGAAATTCAATTCATTCAAATCCTTTGAGTACTCCAGGTTCTATGATTTTTCAAACGCCTAAACTTTCTTTGGCGCAACCAGTAGCTACTTTGACAAACATGACGATTTCCCGCTTATTGAAGATTTGTGTGTTGCAATCCTAGCACTTGAATTCACTGTACTTCTGTGTTTGATAAAATATACAATAATGAATTCATGGATTTCTTTTCAACACCTTGACAAATCTGTTCCATAGTTCGTTGGCCTTAAAACTCAAATAAAAACAAAAAGCTGGTATTCGTCTTTTGATCCCACAAAACCAAGAATATCAGTGACTTTTAGTGAGCGAAACAGTAGCGAAGTTCGAGGTCCTGTCTTAGTTCTTTTGCTATTACTTTCTGAAGTATGTGTCGGGCTGGCCAACGAGCTATGGCCGCCTCTCTTGGGTCCAGGCATTTTATGGCCCTCGAAAGGTCTATCGGTTTCGAGCTAAATTACTAAAACCGTCTTAAAACGGCTTCGGAAAAGGCAAAGGCCACTGGTCTCCTGAATCCACCAAGGGTGATATGAAACACACAGTTCCATTCCTCCAAATTCCGTTCTTCCAAATCCCTTCCAAATTGCGAGATAACCCCGAGAAGACTGCGAGATGTGAAGCGGCTGCAGGCAAAATAAAATTGTGGGAGAACGTTTGCAAAGGCTAAACAACAAGTTACAAAAATACAACGGTGATGTGAATGAAGTGAACATTTAATAACACTGGACGAGAAGATAAGAATGCCAGGGAAAGCTGAAGGGCAGGGAAAGTAAGATATGACTGATATTTCTACGAGATTAAATACTGGACAAACTTGGGCCTAATCTACACATTTCACACAGCCCTTCTATTCATTTGACCCGGTTGTCTCCGTCCAACGACTGTCGAACCTGCCCACTACAATTCATTCCCATGAAATACAAACTACGAGGGCCAATGGACACAAAAATACCACACAACTTCTCACTACAACATATATTACTTTATACTACAATCGAAAATCAACTAACATCAGCCACTACGGTTAAGGTTATGTCCAAATACGATATTTAACAGCAACCTTAAAATACAGACAAAATAATTAAGTTCTCCTGCTCATAATATAAATATAAATTCATCGATAAATCAATCCTTAAAAAAGATGTTAAAACAAAAAGATATTGTCTGTTTTTGGTTGAGTTATGAATCGTTATCCTGTGGATTGAAAGAGATCTTGTCAGAAATATATCATAGTGGTCCAAAATTCACTAGACTATCAACAGAAGAGTTTCAATCTTTTGAAAGAGGTTCCTAGAAAACCCCTGCCTGCAGTTGCAGGAAAAAACCTGCATAGAAATGAGAAACAAAGCAAATAAAAGAAGAGGCTCCAAGAAAGAATAGATATGATACAAGAGCTCCTTCAATGTTGTTTCTCTCCAAATTAACAATCGACGTTAGGTACACAGACAAAATACATCTAAACTGCTGCCTTGTACTACTACAGAGTCCAGGACGGACAACCACAAAAGCAAAGCTCAAAAACACTCAAACTTCGCAGAGATTTTCTTACAAAAATTCTGCAAGCTTAGGTAAACTATGGAAAGAATGGAAACGAAACGAAATCAGATCAATTAAGAAAGCAGCGAGAAAGGGATTTCCATACCAACGATTTCTGCTACTTAGTACTTGTAACACAAAAGAATGTATGTAGAAACTCTGAGGTAGTATTCAAACCTCATGCTGTAGAAAATATTGCCTGGACTCCCCTTACAGATTGCTCTCCCGTTTTGTCCGGACACATAGATAAGTATAACTTGGATAAGTAAGAAATTTCAACAAATGCGAGAACTGAACAGATTCTCAACCACAAATATGACAAATATATGTTCACCTGTTCTATCAAGCCGAGCTCTGAAGCAATTTGATAATGTGCTTTTCGAAGTCTTCCAAGGTTTTGTCTTTCTTTTTCCAGAAGACTCTCCAATTCTAACATTCGTACCTAAAATTAAAGTATGAACAAAACAAATGAGGCAATTGACAGTGCATTTTGAGCTATCTTACACCACCGTTACAAATACAGTTTGACTTAACTTCATTTTTCAAATACAAGTATTATTTGTTAACATTAATACGCATGCGCAGAGACAACTAACACCATCTTCCCGCAAGAGGCACACCTGGCTTGACTAACTAATCAATTGGGGTCATGGTTCGAGTTGCCGTCCTTATCGGGGTTCGAGTTCAATCCAATGAGCGCCTTAGCGAGGATTGTCTTGCTAACACCCTTTATATAACACATTCCGTCACTGACGTCAAACTCAGTGCAATTTTTGGAGCCTTTTGGCTCACTGAGTGATGAAAGTAAAAAATAACAGGCCCTGCGAAGAGCGCCTACGCCGTAAGAACTGTGTTTAATCCCAGTACTGCTTTCGTGACCCAGTACACAGAGTCTGTCCTGTCAAGTTCAAGGTGACGTAAGAATAATTTGTGGTTTCAAATTCCGGTGTTGATGTAATACGAGATCAACTGTTAAATGAGATGACCACAGGGAACCAGACAGCGTGATTTTTGATTGGTCAACACTAACAGACGTTAGAATTTGAAAATCGCTGTAGCAAAAGAAAGTTTTCTTATGTTATACCAAGAGCCTAAGGACGATCTTCTAGTCGTTCCCACTGCAGTTAATTTCTATCGTGTGTAAAACTTACCTTTCCATGTCCTTGGCTGTTTTGTTCGTGAAGGATTTTCTTGGTTTTGCTCTTTAAACGACATATTATATCTCATCTTTTCTAAACCGCATGCTCCATCATCTTCCATTTTGAATTTGGAGAACTGAACTGAACGAAAACATGAAAGTGAAGTTCTCCAAATTCAAAATGGAAGATGATGGAGCATGCGGTTTAGAAAAGATGAGATATAATATGTCGTTTAAAAAGCAAAACCAAGAAATCCTTCACGAACAATACAACCAAGGACATGGAAAGGTAAGTTTTACACACGATAGAAATTAACTGCAGTGGGAACGACTAGAAGATCGTCCTTAGGCCCTTGGTTATACACTGTACTTGGGCAAGTCCACGGATTAACGGGACAGTAATTACTCCGTGTACTTCGTATGTCACGATAACGGTACTGGGAATAAACAATAAACACAGTTCCTACAAGGTAGGCGCCCTCGGCCCAGCCAAGCCATTCGGTTCCTGCATGTATCCTCTGAACCCGAATATTCCAAACGAAAATCATAGTGAAATGTACCTGGGCGTCCATTTCCAATCTTTTGGCTTGCGTGAGAGTCAATTTGGAATAATCAGGTACTGTTTCTAAAAAGAAAATACAGTGCATTCCTTCAAAATACTGAAAATGATATTACTGTTAACCGATAGGCCAAAGCTTACAGAATCCCCAGAATCCTCAGCTTGCATCGCAAATCATGAGAGATTCTCATCCAGAATTCAAAGAATCTAATGGGAACCGCCAAATGTAGACATAGACCTGACATAAACCGACAAAGTGTGGGAACAGGGGAGCACCGTTCCCAGGAAATTTTGCAAGGACTTTGAAAAGAAGCTGAATTTCATGTTGCCGTCATACACCGCAGAACCCGAATCTGTCATAATTGTTATCTAGAAAACAAGATTGAATTTCTGCAGTAACTTTAATTAAGCAGAAACTTGACCAAGAGGCTTGTATCAAGAATTTGAAAAAATATTGGTTGCTATAAGATATCATCCAGTTAAACCCCTATCACTGACCTTTTGAGTTGCTTTTTGTGTCTAGGTAGTGCCTTTCGTTTCAAGAAAGGAAGGAAGTAGCAACCTGATTTGTTTGTGCAATTTGGTTTCCCATCTTCATATTCTACCTACAGCTTGTACGAACTACACCATACAATCCATCAAATCAATTTAAAATTAAAAATTTCACAGGAAGTTTGGACGAAATTTTTTCCGGCCTCTGAATATAGAAACATTTTGAAGGCCTCTGAATATAGATATTCGGAAACAGTTGCAAAAAGAACAAAAGATTGACAAATAAATACTTCACACTTACTTGCATCCTCTGACATTTCTGCTCCAGATTTTACCATTGCCACAACATTGGCTGTTGCAGCACCAACTAAGGAAACAAAAAAAAAATGCTCGTGAGATTAAGAATTAAACAGCGTAAATCATCATTCTTCGTAAACTCCCGTTCTTCCCAGCAGTATCAAAGTTTCTTGAACAGCTATCTTTTTGATCTAATCATCAACAGTAAACAAAAATGGAGTAGACTAAGAAAAGTTGTTCAAATAGAAACTTGAAACTTAAACAGAATCAAGTCATGAGAACCTCTCAAAAGGATAATTACGAATCTTCCTTTGATACACTTTTGCAGAAAAGTGACACTGTTACGATCCATATTAAAAATTTCCAAAAATTGATGCTAGAAATCTACAAGTCAAAGAGCTATCTAAATCCATCATACATTTGGTACCTTCATGAAAAGAAAGAGATTCAATATGATCTCAGAACTAAGCATCTGTGGATATAACCGATTTTGGCATGAAGTCGCCCTCTCATTCAGAGGAAGCTTAAATTGTGGAACAACCTGAACGATAAAATAAGGAGCTACCAACATTTGCAAGCTTTGAAAGAAATATCAAAGCCTGGACGAGTGAACAGTGTAATTGCAGAATTTGTAAGTAGCCTGTCCATTTTGTTACGTTGCTTGTAAACAGTATTTTTTCTATATCTTTGTAAATTATATTATAAATAGTTGGTATTAATTTCCTGCAACTAAGTGACACCGATTTTAAAGAATGATTATTGCATGATTTGATTTGATTTGAGTTGATTTGATTTGATTTGATTTGATTTGATCTGATTTCACTCACCTCCCTTTGATGCCCTCATAAGATTTGATAATCTTTTACTGCCTTTTGATGCCTTTACTCTTGATGCAGCAACCTGAAAAAGCCATGTTCATTTAGTGAATGCGGTATAGACCATTCAAATATTCATATAGACATCCTTACTTACTTTAACTCATGTCAGACTCAATCAGATGTCGCGTGAGACGCGTGAGAAACTCTTCAATTGCTTATATTCGCGGGCATTTTCATGTGATATCTAATTTGAGATTGAATTTAATGGCAATAGACAAAATCGGCTGAGGTTTGTTTTACCCATTTCAAGTCATGTGACCTCTCGGAAAGTTTAGTATTATTCTACTTCGTGCATTGAAGGAAGACATTTTCATGGCACGAAATATGTTAAACAGTTCAAAGGATGTTTTATCAAGAGATTGATCACCTGACTTGAATTGGGTGTAAACAAAGCTTAGCTAATTTTTTCTATCGTATTCCTCGCCATAATTATTAATCGGAGCGGCAAAATTTCTGCACAAGCATATGTTAGCTACTGTTCGGGACACAGCAAACTCCCCCTTTAGTAAATCACAATGGAAAAGACGCTAGCTCTGATTGGCTCGCTGATCAATGGAATAGGCGAAGATCTTTCGGGGTATGCGCGAATTTACAAAGGAAAAATGAAGGACGATGACCTTGAAATTGCTACTGCGCAGAATCCAAAGATCTTAGACGGGGGTCGAGCTCTTCTGGAGAAAATCCTAAATACTTTCACTGACAGTATCCCGAACAAACTGCACTTGAATTTGATGATAAAATGAACGTATTGAAAGATGACTTACAAAAACCAATACTAACCAGCTGAGCTGTGCTTGCTGCAATTTCATTTGAAGCGACGACAAGTTCTTCGAATTTTCCTTTTCTCTCGACGACTTTATCAGCAGCATCTCTGGAATTAAAAGTGAGACAAAATCAGCAGAGCAACATTTAGCTATAAAACGATTTCATACGGCTCAAAAAAGGTTAACGAACTATATCATAACTGGCTCTCTTGAATCAAAAGCTATTGACAAATGCTTTGTATCACGGCTTAGATGAAAGGCTTGCATATCTTTTGAGACGCTGCATGATCACTGTAAAGGGTCTGTTTCATCTAATATGCCTTGCACGTGCCGTCTCTTGGTTGGCCTTTGTTATCACCATTTTCGTAGGCCATGAAAATTGCGACAACAAAGGCCAACCAAAAGACCGCACGTGCAAGGCATGCTGGATGCAACAGACCCTTTAAACTATGATTACCGTTTAAAATCAGATTCAAAGAAAATTTCGAATCCTACATTTCTCTTTTGAGATTAAATTGTTATCATCCTTTTCTGTTCAACATTTTGTGAAAACTTCACGTAGAGATGGCTTTGAAGTCGACCAGGGAAATCTATTGTTTATAAATTAGTTGACATCAGCATGGGTAACCGGACACACACACGTTTTTTGTTCCTTATTCTAATTATTTGCTCCCAGGCAAATTTTGGATTCGGCTTTTTTCGCACCTTCCAAAACAAGGACTGAAAAGGGAGGGGAAAGTTCGAGAAAAGAATCAATTACCATATTGTTGACATTGGTTTTTCGGAGGGTAATCATCACTTAAACGGACCAAGCAACATCACTAAAGATAGCGAAGCCCTTCTGCTATCTGCTGATACCTTGTTTTTGTTCATAACATTTGCTTTCCGGATGCTGTGTGTGTGATCTTGCGGGTTAAGTTCTGTTTTGGGTCACCCAGTAACGTCCATATTCTCGCTTGCTACTAGCAATAATAAGCCTAGCTTCAGAGAGTCAATTGCAATGCGTATACTGACATGAATAGGGGAATATAAAACAAATATCTTACACTACAATCGATGCTCCCCATCCAACTGATTTCGCAGCTGAAAGCAAGCCCTCCGTCCATTTGTGATGTCGTTTGTAGAACTCTTTTGCAGAAGCAGTACCCTACAAAGCAAATCAGCTCCAAGTTACTCATTATAAACCATTTATCAATAAAATCAATCACTTTCTGTGGAGCGGATCACCAAGAGCAGTTGATAAACATTCAGAGATATATGTAGCCTGCGTGGATACTTTTCCTCTCCTCCCTAGTAACCAAAGTCTACGCGCAGGCTAAGATATATCGAGCTGAAGAAAGAATCTGTTTTCACTATTTTTGCAGCCTGCGTGCAGACTCTCCTTTTCCCTCCTCCACACTGACTGTAAAGTCTGCAAACAGGATATGTTATTGCAGAATCTACAATCTTATTTAGATACGGCAAACGACGTACATCATTACGAAGCTTTACGAGGCCCTTGACAAATGTCAAGCAAAATGCATCAAACTTACCTTTCCTTCCAGTACAATTTCTTCTTGTAAATCTTTTGACCTAATTATCAATTCCCGTATCGCCTAATGAAGAAAATGTAATGAAAAATGGTCACATTGAAAAGCAATAAAAAGACACAACGTGTGGTAATTTTCTAAAACATCAGCCGGATTTCTCAATTTCGGTTAAATATAATCAACAGCAAAGAAAGAAACAGTTATTCATGTGGTAACAAAGATGTGATAGTTACAAAATATGTGAATCAAGCTTTACTTTTTTCCATGCCAAACACTGAAGTTAGTTTCGTTCGAAGTCAATTATTAAACCTTTTCAATACATTCATCTGTTTCATATTAAGCAACAGATTGCAAAAAATCATGTAATGAACATACCTTCATTAAATCGTTGCATGAATCCAAAATTCTAAAACAAAAAAGGAATACTATTAACAACTGCTCAAAATGAAAATCTAAAAATATGTTAGAGGTAAGAGATCTTCAAGAAATCGCGATACAAACTATGATGTCTAATTTTCACACGAATCATATTTCAAGGGTATTTACCTTTCGTTAACTGCTAGTTGTACACCACTTTGTGTCTTCCGTGATTTTTGCAACATTTCCTGGAAGAAATTGGGGAAAATTGTCAGTAAACAGAATAATAGATTTGCACAATTATTCGTGGTCAGGAGACACAAAAAATATTTGTCCAGCACAAAAAGCACCAGCAGTTTTTGAAACATCAAATTTTGTGAAACAATTGACTAGATAAGTATTGCTTTTTCTAGGGCGTACAAATCAGTAAGAATTAAGTTTTAGCTGATTTGTGGATAGATATCATCATTGATTCAGGTTTCTGAAAAAACAAAGCAATTTGCCTTTCTGAAGAATAGATTTAACACCTCTGAGTGCACTGGATCAAATCAAAATAAACAGAGAGTGCAACACATTATGGTCAGCTACGTCGAGGGCGTGAAATCTATTCTTGAGGCTGCAAAAATGCTTCGTCTTGATGAGACTTGAATACTTTGCTTTACAAAATTCACCCTTGTTCTTCCAGCAACTATCAATTCACAACCGACGAAATACATTTGATAAATATTGAGTTTAGCAATCACTTCGATACAGCCATCAATAGACCTTTTAGCTATTCTACAAAAGCGCCTGGATCGAGCGTTATTTTTATACACGAGGTTCGATAGAGTGGCGTTAGAGCTTCTATCAATATTGTGCATATTCGAAAATTCTACAAAATGCACTTTGTAGAATTTTCGAATTTGCACAATAGTGATAGAAGCTCTTAACACCACTTTATCGAGCCTTGCGTATAAAAATAACGCTCGATCCAGGCTCTTTTGTAGAATAGCTAAAAGGTCTATTCAATAAATTGCTTCATTACCTGATTGACGTTTAGAAAACGAGGCTAAACAAGAATTCCGCCCAGCCCATTGGCTAATCGCACAATTCCCGTGGTTTTCCCGAAGCCTTGTATAATACGATCAGAGGACGCGTTTTTGTCGCCACAGCAACTGATTTAGGCCCATGAGATTTACAATAAATTCAAACGACATAACAGTAATAAAATGCATTTGACTACATGGTATAATTCAAAATTAGCAGCAATCAGGTAATATAACTCATACTAGCCGGTTTTGTAGTTGTAGAGGAAACTATAAAGCCCGAGGTCTTGAAAGTACAGACCGAACTTACCGGTTAGTATGCGCATAAAACATTCCAAAAATATCAAGAAGACTAAGAACGCAAGGTCTCAAATTACCTCAATACGAGCTGATGCATCGGCAACCAATTGTGCAGTTTCATTTATTTGCTCATCGACGAGGTCTCCAACACCTTCCAGGTTATCAGATTCTTTCGGAATTAATAGCTATGAAATATGAAATGGAAAATATTGATATCAAATCATAGCGCAAATGACAGGAGATCTGTCATTAAACGTGTAGTGTACCAACACTAAAATCTCTCCACAGATAAGTAAATTGTAAACCATTACGAAAACAGAGCAATAACGACATTTGCAAAGATTGTCCACAAACATCAGGGATTGGGTCAATAACCATAAAAACATGTTATCTCTACAATCAAAGATCCATGATCTTTGCTGCAATATATATCGTTTCAGGCAAGTGTCCATTGTGTAAGGCACAAATTTTGGTCGATGGAGCGAATCCGGGAAAAAGCTACCTCAAAAAATCCACTGATATCGGAATAATTATACAACATATTTCTAGCTTGTTTCTCTGCGACATTCAAAAATCCATCTTCAAAATAACACTTTCATTCTGAGTAAAATAGTGAACAATCTGCGTGATATGGCCAACCAAAAAACTGCAAAATCATCGTTTCGAAAGAAGTTTGTTTACTTTACATGACGAAGCCCTTTAAGACTGAAACTGATTTTCAGCAATTCACAGTCTTCCCAGCAATTGCGTCAACAAGTATATAACTGTATCTCAACCATCACTGTGCAAATTCTTTAAAATCACGAAAAGCTGATCAAGAACTTACGGTTGCAGCACTAATTATCTCATCTATTCGTGCCTTCAAATTTGACGAATCAGAATTAACCTTCGATGTTTCTGTTGAGAGAAAAATACTACTTAACGTCTAAAATTCACTCTCAAGTAAAGTGGCATACATATGTGAACATTTTGGAGTGGATATGAGTAAAGAAGAAGAGTAAAAATTCCTGTAGAAATGTACAGTAATATTGCAAAAAAGATTTTGCTACAATAAATTTTTTTCACTTATTGGGTAAATTTAAACACAAGGAAATTAAATTTTCAATATTTGAGAAACCTAGGAGATATATTTGTAAGCATCAATTATTTATCCTGACATACTTCTGTGCACTGCAGCCTGCAGATTATGCTCGCATATCATTACAGATTATGCATACTTACCACAATCCCTCTCCTTCAGAGTAGTAAGATATTCCATCGCAGTGTCAGCAGCCGCCGTACATTTTGTTGTCATATCTACATGAAAGAAAATGAAAGTGCTCTCACTTTTGATAATATGGCTAGTTCTGATGCAATAATTCGAGCAAGAAAGATTCATTCTCCAAGGTAAGGCAAAGGACCCCAAAACAAAATATGCATCAGATTCTGAATGTAATTTTTTGTGAAAAAGAACATGAAACGCAACATGAAATAATTTCGACGAAAACCATAGTTTATGGATGTCTACAACATGGTATCAAGCAAACGTCTGTCATTCTTCTGGTTTATGATTTAAACATTTTATGATGTCACATCCTCTCCTCAAATAAATTGAAATGTAAGATACGCTGTAATTTTGAAAAACATTCAAAACTTCTGAAAAGCCCAACGGTAGAATTATAGATAAGTATCTAAAGTTTCTTTCAAGTCATTCAATCAGAAGAAGTAGGTCATAGAATTTTACACCCACCTTTTTACGGCGGGTTAAAGATTTGGAACCTATGCTCACCAGGATAGGTATCAGAAAGAAATATAATTACCTTCAGAATCTGTATGCGATGCCATATGTGACGTTGCCTTCCCATGTAATAAACATTCACTCAAGGAGTGGGTCAATACATTGATGCCACTTAGAACCGAAGATACATCTGAAAGAGCAAAATCCATTATCATAATAAAGTACGTTTTTATCAAAGTAAAATGATCGCGAAATGTCTACAAAATAGACAATAGACCATTTATTTAGCTATCCTACAAAAGAGCCTGGATCGAGCAACATTTGTACACATTTTGATATGCGAGGTTCGATCGAGTGGCGTTAGAGCTTCTATCACTATTGTGCACATTCGAAAATTCTACAAAATCTAGCAAAATATCGTTCGATTCTGATTCTTTTCAGAATGGCTAGAAGGTCTATGAGTGATGTTTTTCTCCACAAACGATATATTCATTTGGGAAGAATGTCGTGAAAAATAAGGAAGCTGGATCCAGAAAAATTTCATTATCATGTCACAAAACCTGTTTTCTCTCCAACTTTAAACAAAGTTCAAAGGTGAACCAAGTTTAATTTTGACGAAGTTCATTTAAAAGATTTCATTTATCATGAGGCAAAAGAATGATATACTTGAAACCATGGTTTTGGTTAGAGGCCGCAGCTGTGCTTGATTGCCGCAGCATTCTGCTTTTGCGGAGAAAAATTTCATGAACTGCTGCGGAGGAGCTAGCAAAATTCAAAGCCTCCTCCACAAGACAACATAAATTTTCCTCCGCAGAAGCATACAAGCTCAAGTATACCTGCTGTGTCTAACTACCCATATGGTGAAATTAAGCAATTACCTTGCTCGTCTTTCTTGAAATTGAGGTAATTACTCGTGGAGGCGTCAACCGTTTCTGGAAGTTCTTCTAACCTTGCCTTCAAATACCCTGTAAAGGAGCATAAATCACGGTAAAGTTGACTCCAACAAAATACTTGGTATTTATCGAAAGATAGTTAAAGAAATGCAGTACGAAGAACCAGGCCTCATTAATGTGCACAGGCGCACCAGCACTGCTGGCAAACATCAAATATCATTACACATTCATTGCTGGCACCAAGACTGTACTCAGACTGCTTTGATTACAGTAAATCCCCGCATATAAGGACCTACAAAAATAAGAACCTAGAGGTTGTTGTTCCTAACTTATGCACCTTGTGCTTAAGAACTTGTTTCAGTTTGATTAGGCAAAGATGATTTTGGTTGTCCTTATTAAGTTCATTGTTGTCCCAGTTGGCAGTTAAAATTTGAATCTCCTCCCCTGCTGTTTACAAGCTTAGAATTAGTTACTAAGTCCATAATAACTTTGCCAAACCCAATAACAGGGTTGAAAATCGTTGTTCCTAACTTATGCACCTTGTGCTTAAGAACTTGTTTCAGTTTGATTAGGCAAAGATGATTTTGGTTGTCCTTATTAAGTTCATTGTTGTCCCAGTTGGCAGTTAAAATTTGAATCTCCTCCCCTGCTGTTTATAAGCTTAGAATTAGTTACTAAGTCCTTAATAACTTTGCCAAAACAAATAACAGGGTTGAAAATCTTTGATCGGGTAGAAGAAGAAGTCTAAAAGAATATCGCAAAAACATACCAGCACTGCAAGTTGTCCCAGACACATGAAGTGGGTTGTTGA
The DNA here is from genome assembly GCA_004194395.1 of Aurelia aurita complex sp. Pacific. NCBI lineage: Eukaryota > Metazoa > Cnidaria > Scyphozoa > Semaeostomeae > Ulmaridae > Aurelia > Aurelia aurita complex sp. Pacific. The sequence continues at coordinate 163,236 of REGL01000278.1, forward strand.
ACTGTGTAACTGTATCTCTGAGAATAGCTTTACATTGATCCACGGTCGAGGCTTGAGGATAAAGCAAATTTTATCAATAAATGGAGCCATTCTAGTGACTATGATGGAGCAAATACAGGAAAGAAAACAACAACGAATCATAAAACGACGTGTAGAAATACCTATAATTGGTTGGTAGCATAGGTTTCAAATCTTTTAATGACCTATTTCTTCTGATTGAATGGCTTGAAAGATACTTATCTATAATTCTGCTGTTGGACTTTTCAGAACTTTTGAATATTTTTCGAAATTACAGCGTACCTTATACATTTCGACTCATTTGAGGATGTGACGTCATCAAGTGTCTAAATCATAAACCAGAAGTGTGATAGACTTTTGCTTGATACCAAATTGTAGACATCCATAAAATATGGTTTTCTTCGAAATAAATTCATGTTGCACCAAACAGTTTAGGAATTACGATGGTTTTAAGTTTTTTTTAAAATTTTCTTCAATTCTTGAAAAAGAAGAAAAACACTCTAATTCTAAAATATTGAAGATTTCAGAAAAGTCCAACAGTAGCACTATAGAGAAACAGCTAAAGTTTCTTTAAAGTCCATCAATCAAAAGAAATAAGTTACTGAATTCTACACAAGCCTTTTCAAAGATTTGGAACCTATGCTTGGGTTGGTAGCGTAATAATTGGTATAACCTTACCAATGAGGGCGTAACGCCCTGCCACTTCATCATTGCGTTTTAAAGCCACTTGTTCCAAAAGCTGAAAACAGAAAATTTGAAACAAGAAAATCTAGAAAGGAGAAATTTGAAAGGAGAAACGATTACGCATGAATACATTCTCGACGATTTAAAGCGATGCAACTAAAGTCGATTTCAAATTAGATCTCACGTGAGATTTGCGATAACGCAAAATTGCTCATGGAAAACAATTTAATTGTCTTTATTTGTGAGCATTTTCACTTGACTTCTAATTTGAGACATACTGATGCAAGAAAAAGTAAATGGGAAAAATTAGATTCTACAGGGAAATGAGCAATTTTCGATCAATTAAAACTTTCATCTAAAGCACAAAAACACTTCAAAAACAAAATTTCTCACATGGTTTTACTTGACAGTATTTCAACACCCTATAAAAAAATGTCTGAAAAAATAGTCTTACTTTTGCTTCTTTGTCTTGTCGTTCTTGTTCCAATTTATTTTCTAATTCCTGGAATTTAAAGATAATGGTAAGAAACCAATTGACAAAGGCACTGAAATAAGCATTTATCAAGTTTCTATGAAGCACTTTATAGCTCCATCATTCGTTCCCCTATTCGGTTGTTTTGTTCCCCTATTTGGCATTTCCGTTATCTATTTGATGGTTTTGTCCCCCTATTTGGTGGCTTCGTTACCGCTTCGTTGCCCTATTTGGTGGAACTACCCAACAGAAAAATCTTATGATATTAGTAGAACTTAGAATGATGAGGTCTATCACTACGTCTATCAGTCTTTTTATGAAGCTATGTTTGGGTATTTCCCCATCTTTAGAACCACGAGAATAAATCTTACAAAAGAATATGAATCAAATGCTATTTTCTAAATTTCGTAGAATTCCTAAATATACACAAAAGTGATAGAACCTCTAATGCAACTCAATCACGTGTTTAGCATAAAAATGTATAACAATATCGCTCGATCCAGACTCTTTTGTAAAATAGCAAAAAGTATATTACGTTGCACAAATGGCCTAAAAGTGCCGGTGCCAGTTTCTAGTGAATACAGAAGCGTTCATTTGCCGGGGGGGGGGAGGGGGGTTTCAATCCACACGAGAAAATTCCTATACTTTCCATCAACATCAATTCCAAAAAGTATCTCCTAAATTGCAATTTACTGGTTATTCAGTCACATGAAAAAATATTAATTACCCAAGTTTGTCTCACATTAAATGTAACGGAGATTTGCGATAACGCAAAATTACTCGTGCAAAACTATTCCATTGTTTATATTCGTGGATATTTTCACCTGACATCTAACACAAGACAATCTTATATTCAAACCTTTTTAGCAGTCTCTTCGCTTCCTTTTGCTAACGCCATAGTGTGAATCTCTTTTGAAAGATCTTCGACCTGCAGATTAAAAAACCCTTGTTACAATATTATTCTTTCTCTGACTAAAAGGAAAGACGACGGTTAAAGGAGATTGCTTCTCTTAATAAAGACCAACCAAATTAAGAAAAACACTCGTTTACCTTTGCGTTGTAATCACCACGAAGTAACTCCATTTGTTTCGATATTGTCTGAAAATGATACATACATGAAAATGAATGTATGTTTGTAACTGGGCAGGTGTCTGGCTACTAAAACCTTCAATTAACAATATGCATCAGAGAATCGGAAGAATGACGTCAAAAGCTTTATGATGCAACAAAATGAACCCAATATATTAAAAGACAATTAGTAGTGGTGGGGTTTATCAGGCAGTGGGATATATCGGACATACTTTGCCTTTAACACCCAGGAACCAGGGGTGGAAAAAATAGCGGACCACAGCACCAATGGTCCCAGAAATTTTTTCAGGTCTCCAGAAAAATGAAAAGAAGAATGGAAAATGAATAAAGACAGAAAAAGTGAGAAATGGAAAGTTAATTTGACGTCAAAATCATAGTTTCACCTTTTTGATAGTCGTTATTATATAAATTTAGGCTACTACCAGACCAAGGAATTTCATACGAAAGATGCTTTTTACAAGTCTGGAATTGGTCAGCTAAAGATGAAAAAAAATTGATAATTTACGATTCTGATTAAAGATTGATAATCAGTCCTCAAATTCCGTCCTGTTCATTACTATCGTGACCTGTCAAAAGTGGATTCTCCCAGAAATTTTGTTCAAGACTTTCCTTGGTCCCAGAAATTGAAATATTTTTTTCACCCCTGCCAGGAACACCCCTTCTACATCTCAAAGACGAACGCTAAATTACGTGAGACTTTCATGACCATTGCTCTTCTATTCTGCAGTGTTATCATTTCAATCACTTTGTGCATCTTTAGAATATGCTCAAAGAAGTAGCTTTGATTTAGGCCAAAGTCAATTTGCATCAGTCTTCTCTTTGTCATTACACAACATATTTTAGAGAAGCAGACTCTCAGCGATCAATATGATAATGGTGCAGATAAATACAATTTTCAGAAATACTTTCACATCTTTTGGATTGGAACAAAATAAATAAACCAACCTCTTGTCCATCTCTTTCTTTGTTTACTTGATTTTGTAGATCTTGTATTTGTTGCGATAGATTGTTTTTCTACAATCAAAGAATTAGTAAAGAATAATACATGGATATCTGGTAGAATGGTTATATGGTTATGNATTACACAACATATTTTAGAGAAGCAGACTCTCAGCGATCAATATGATAATGGTGCAGATAAATACAATTTTCAGAAATACTTTCACATCTTTTGGATTGGAACAAAATAAATAAACCAACCTCTTGTCCATCTCTTTCTTTGTTTACTTGATTTTGTAGATCTTGTATTTGTTGCGATAGATTGTTTTTCTACAATCAAAGAATTAGTAAAGAATAATACATGGATATCTGGTAGAATGGTTATATGGTTATGAATAGACTTTTTAGCTATTCTAAAAAAGAGCCTGGATCAAGTGTCATGGTTACACATTTTAATATGTGAGGTTCAATCGAGTGGCATTAAAGCTTCTATCACTGTTGTGCACATTCGAAAATTCTTCAAAATGTAGCAAAATATTGTGCGATTCAGCTTCTTTTTAGAATAGCTAAAAGGTTTACCGATGATGTCGCTTCGGTCAACAGAGACTCATTATATTATTCTGAAAAACTCGACCCTATGTAGGGCATCACATGCAAGAAATTGTGGGGGCAATCAGATCACAAGATTCCACTAATTCCTATGTGATTTAAGCTTCAATCGACAGGGTGGAACATACAATACTTAACGTATGCAACGTTTTGTTCATTGAAGGGATTGGATAAGACATTGCCGGGGAAAATGTTGATTTGGCTGCTTTCTGATGAGCTATTCAATTGCAACTATTCAGCATAACATTCAAAATGAATGTCTCATCTTGGAGATTAGCCTTTGCACTTTCTTCTGATACTAATTTAACCTCCATATGTTTTAGGATTACTGTGACATATATGGATTTCCAACAAGTATTTTCGTTGATTTTTCACCCAAAGATCAGCCTGTATCTAGATAAGGATCTTTCCTTTTGAATTTACTTTTGAAAGTGCCAGCTGAGAATGGGCCTAAGCAGTCTAGATCTCTGGTAAAGCCTAACTAGGTCCTTAGATTGCGTTGAACGAATAAAATATTACCAGCTATCTAGCAGCCAAATGCATTGAAGAAAGTACGAGCAGTGCATCGCAAATTCTTGATCAATCAATTTTGAACAAACAGCAAACAGACAATTTACCTCGTCCGTATACTGCGTTCGTAGATTTTCCAAATCTTCTGTAAGCTCCTGAGATCAAAACGCGAAAATTACGGATTGTTGACGAAGCAAACATGAATCTAAAGAAAGCTGTGCAAACGACATGAAATGAGGGCTCGCAATAATGAATGACAAGCAAAAATAAATTGCAAGTTTATTCATATATCTCTTTCATAGCAGTCTTAATCTAAAATGAAATTGCCGGGACCTGTCATCATGCCTGAGCCTTTGAGGGCTAGTCTTCCCATCAGATCTTGCATTATCCATCAAATAGTGCGTTTCACATCCAAAACCTCAATCTATCTCTTGTTATAGCTCATTCATTCCTAGAACCTCTATTATCTGGAATGATCTTCAGACCACTACCTTCCCAGCTAGTTATACCCTTGAAGCGTTCCATCAAGCAACGTGATCTTGTCTTCCTTAGTTAAGTCTTCTCTCTTTCCAGTGCCTAGGATACTTGTATCATTGGTAGTGATACCTTTCCTTGGCACAATGCACGAAAAGATACACTGGCTGAAATTTTCGTGTGTCAGATTCGGCAAGCTCATTTTAGGCAAGTGAATAAATTACGTTACCTTCTTCTTAGCAAATAGCTCACTCTTTTCTTTGGTGGAATCTTCAAGGGATTTCAGCAGAACGGCAATCTGTTTATAAATGAAAATAACACAAATGAACACAAATTAACACAAAAATCATCAAAAAAACAACTATTGACTGAAAGAAGCACAGCAAAAATTTAACGCTCGTTTTAAAACAGATTTTAGAGAGTATCTTTAGAACATTCACGACTCCAACATGACCCCTTCATAGAGCAGCGCATTACACTAGTTTTCTTTCTTTCTTAAACGCTAATTCCTAAAAGGCTAATTAAAAGGATTCTTGTGTATAAATATTGACAAAATGAAATGAAAAATTAAATTAAATAATTTCCTCACCTCACCACCTGAAGACGATTTCAAAGTCTCTATTGCATTCTCTGAAGCCTGAAAATGTCAAAATTAAAGCAACATAAAAAACAAAGCTTGACGCAGTTAGCCCTGTAAATTTTGAACGCTAAAGCTATCCTCCCCCCGGATAAAAGCCTGAAGAAAGAGGTGCCAGTATAGACTGATTACAAGTTCGTAGTTGTCGCTATTTATAGACTGATGGACACTATAACTACGACTCAAGTCTATACGCTTCCAGAAACGGGCATGTCCAAAATCACCTGCTATTTGAAGCGTAGTGCCGTCATCTAACGAAGCGGAAACTGGGACCGAGGTAGTTAGTCTAGTGCCAGTACTTGTGCGGTCCACTACGTTTTTGGGTCTTTCAAGCACAAGATATACAGGATAAAAACTTCGAACTGAAAAGTTGATTGTAATGAAGTCACCAAATCTATATTGAGTCCAAAATCATTGAAAACATACCATTCGAGCTTGCTCTTGCTCAATCTTCTCCTTCTGAAGTCTCTCCATCTCACTTGATAGCGTAGATACCTACCAAAGAGTATAATTACGCTGTACACTCACAGAAAAAAGGTGGTTTCTACAGTACCTGTTAGGGTACTCCAGCCGGATACACATATGGCACCCCTGAAGGTACTCCAGAGTACCTCCAGAGTACCCCCAATGGAGGGGCACTCTAGGGTTCCCCAAAAATGGTACTCTAGACTACCCAAAGGTATTTAACAATGCCTTTCCAAGGGAACTCTAAACATGGCGGGGCATTCCAGAGTTCCCCTTTTCAGCATGGAGGGTACTCTAGAGTACCCCTAAAAGTATTCTGCAGTACTTGCAAATGCACTCAACATTACCCTTAAAAGCACTCGAGAATACACTTAAAGATACTCTAGAAAAGTCTTAATGGTACTCCATAATACCCCAAGGGGGTACTCCAGATTCAAGGGTATTCTAGAGTACCTTTTGGCATTCATGTACCCCAAGGTACTCTAGAGTAGTCCTCAAGACCACCTTATTTCTGTGAGTGTAGAACAGAAATAACGCAAGAATGGGCTCAGTAATAATCTTCTGGAATGTCCTTTTAAATTAAACACCTCGCTACGTCCCTTCCCTAGATAGTTTTATGTACGACAAGAGCTCTTATTTATCCTGAATCTCTTCTTCCCCGACACTAACTTTTAACTCAATAACTTTATAATATTATTGCAAAGTTCAATTTACCTGAGATGCTAGTTGGTCCTTCAGCTCCTTGCTTTCTTGTTCCAATGCCTGATAATAAAGATGGAAAGCTTTCATATCTGATATTTGGTCATTTCAAACAGACATCCCCCCCCATCAAAATGATTCCCTGCCAAGCAAAATTATGTCTAGCCAAGAAAAATTGTTCCCTCGTCCAATTTGAATTTATCACATGCACTATTTCAGCTGTTTCCTCATTAACATTTTCGACTCTCGGTCCCTCCCCTTCCGCCCCGAAGATAAAATAAGTTCCCACTATGTCCAACAACTAAATAAAGTAAAATATAAACATTTTGATTTGAACTGAATCAAGCACGACGTTTCGATCACAGCCCCTTATCAACCCATTATGTTAGCTGGCCTTCCCTTTTGAAAGCTTTCCCAATGGTGCTTTTCTGATCCCAGTCGAAAATTTATGATTTTGAAAGTTTCCCCACATTCTTGCAATGTCCGATTGGATGATCATGTGTTTACAAGTCTAATGAGGAGGGTTCTATTTTACGTCGTTAAACCTAACAATTCAAGACATAGGAATACGACAGGTATCACTATTCTTATGTGTAGAAAACAAATAAAAGTTTCATGATATCAATGTGTACCTCTTTGGTAGCCTGTTCTTTCTCTGCGTGCTCTTTAAGCTTTTTTATTTCCTCTTCCAATTGTAATCTCTAAAAATTAGATAAAAATAGTCAAATTTAATTTCACTTTTCACCCACTTCAGGTCAAGCGCCCATACACGAGGGAAATCATCCCTTTGTCTGTTAATACCGTCAGGGGTGGAAAATATATTTAAATTTCTGGGACCAAATAATTCTTCGAAAATTTCTGTGACAGCTAGTTTCTCCAACAAAGGATCCATTCCTTGATAATTGATACAAATAGGTTTGGACAGATTTTGAACATTTTTCTACTTCCCAGGCTGCAAACGTTTCTACAAAATTCATTTATCTGAAGACAGCCTAAATTAATTGAAGAGCATCCCTCAAATTTACTAAAGACTTAGTTTGAAAATGCAAGAGAGAAAATTTAAGATTTTGACACGAAATTACATCATCAATTCCTCCTTCTTTCTTGCTGTTCTTTCTTTGTGGAGATCTGCAAATATTTCTGGGACCATTGGTTCTGTGGTCCGCTATTTTTTCCAACCCTGAATACCGTTACCCTTTTGACGCTTGGCATGTTATGAAGTTCTTAACTTGTACTTAACTTCAGATCGAAAGGAAGGACCAGGATACTCCTTCAATAAACGTTGCGTCTCAGCGTTCCAAAACTACCTTCAGATAATGATGGGTGGAAATAGATATAAACATAAATATACACAAAATGGACAATAGATCTATTTTACTAACCAGCGCTTCACTGTCACTTTGAATCTTGCTTAGTGTATCCTCTGCAGACTGAAAAAATAAAGATGCATAAAAGTAGCGCAGTTATTGAGCATTTTAAAGATTTAAGGCAATGTTTTATCGCAAACCCAAGTGCCAAAAAGGAATCGAAGATATCATACCTTCCTGGCATCTTCTTGAGTAACTTTTGAGCTTGAAATGTGCTCTAATTGGACTTGTAAACTTTTCACCTACGAGAAACGAAAACATTCTACATTTGATAACTTCATACTTTCATTCGGACAATGATCGTTCGCCATTCACAGAAGGCGAATGACCGAGCAGCTTATAAAGTTCCCGTTAAGCTTGGTCAAGTGAAACCAACATTTGGACAGAGGACCTTCCAGATGCCGAACCAAACAACTCACTTCCTCGTCCTTCGGAAGGAACGTGGATGTGACATGCACTGCTCATCGTAGGCCTAAATTGGCTAGGATATAGCCAGAAACTGTTCAGCCTACTTTCAATAAAGTGATGATGATGATGATGATGATGATGATGATGATGATGATGATGATGATGATGATGATGATGATGATGATAGATGCCTTTATGATAACTTGAGCCGCACCTGCATGTTACGCTAAATTAAACATATTTATTGGTTATTCTAACTGCAATAGCCTGGCAAGAAACACAATATCACACAAAAGATGGTAATGTGTTTACCTGGTTGTCATATTGAGTCGTTAGTTCTTCAAGTTTCTTTTCCAGTTTCTGAAAATGAAATCCAAATCTTATAACCCTTAAAAAAAACATGCAACGGTTCTATAAAATCGAGGCTACTGAAACGAGGTTGCCTAAAAGTGCGATCTAAGCTTGCTTCAGGGTAAAAATCGTTAGGATTGGGATAAAGCAATTTCTAAGTTATCACTTCCAAAGTTTGAGGCCATCCAAATGCTTTAGGACTTCTTCAAAAGCACCAACAAAATCTCAAATCAAGGCAAAAATGATCTCGATACTTCTGTCTGCCACTTTCTAATCCATTTCTAAGACATGTTTACAATTGCACGAATCAAACTTCATGAAGTATAACCAGAGTGCTAAAAAAGTTACAACTCCATAGCTGTGATAAGGACGAAGGTTTTGCTTGTAAATATCATATTTAACGACGTTTAATAATTTCTACAAGAAACTGAGGAAACTGTTGGGTTATTTTAGTACCAGCAACTGGTTGTCTAAATTCAGTGTTACAAACAACGCAAGGAGTTTGAAATATATGGTCATTTTGACTTGATACAATGTGGAAGGTTTAACTAACGAAATCAGCATCCAGACGAAAGCTGGACCTATTTCTGGACTCTCAGTACAGTACTACCCCGCCACTAAGAAACTGACTTAGAAGAAACTGCAGCATGCCAGATAGCACCATGGTCATTGTCAACATTTGGTTTGATATAACATTTATATGATGTTTATAAGAAATCTAACAGCCTGGTTTTACAAAATGAGTTTCTTAGTGGCGGGGTAATACTGCATAATAACATAAAAGACTCACAGTCTTTTCTTCTTCGGCACCATCAAGTTTTTCGGTCATCGCATTCAGTTGTGCAAGCATTTCGTTGATCTAAAGGGAAAGAATTTATAAATTTCATCAAACATTCTGCAAGGAACCACTAATTGTTGAAAAGTCCACAATGTCTTTGACAAGCAAACTTTTATCACAATGTTGTTAAAGGGGCACACATGTTTAATTTTCATATTTTTAGCAGCATTTGACCGTTAGCGGGAGGAAGGGGTTAGGTGTTTGGCCACTAAGAAAGGAGGAAAATCTCCATAGCACAATTTTTACTTCAGAATTCATAGTGATATTTGTTTATCATAATATTGAAGTATTCAAAGGTCATACTTTCATCATTCTCATTATTCAGACAGCACCTTCCAAATTTTCAGTACATATTATGATGACACAGCGAAACTTAGCGGGCTGCCGGTAGCCTAGGCCTACGTGTTCTAGACCTTGCTTTCTACTAAGATCTAGGGCATGGTCGCTAGGGGATGAGGGAGGGGGTAGGGAGAGGGAGGGGGTACGGAGTATCAAGCTAGCAGCCAACTACTGCTAAGAAATATGGAAATAGAACTTCGATGACCCCTAACAGCTGGCGAGGATGATACAATCGTGATATGAGGAATGTTTTATGAAGAAGATTAATGAAGGCAAACCTCAGTAAACGTGCAATCTTATGGCTACAAACGAAGAGTGACTTTCGTAACATACATTTATCAAATTGAATAAAAGCTAGAGTGTAGTTTAGCACGCAGCATTAGAATGACGTGCTATTGTATGGCATCGGTACAGGTTAGGGTTAGTTTCAGAAAAGGATTTAGGGTAAGTTGTTGTTG
>REGL01000278.1:173660-189513 GCA_004194395.1 Aurelia aurita complex sp. Pacific
GGGGGGGGGGTAAGGAGAGGGAGGAGGTAGGGAGTATCAAGCTAGCAGCCAACTGCTGCTAAGAAATATGAAAATAGAGCTTCGAAGACCCTTACTGCTGGCAAGGATGATACAATTGTAATATGAGGAATGTTTTATGAAGAAGATTACTGAAGGCAAACCTCAGTAAACGTGCATCTTATGGCTACAAACGAAGAGTGACTTTCGTAACATACATTTATCAAATTAAATAAAAGCTAGAGTCCAGTTTAGCACGCAGCATTGGAATGATGTGCTGTTGTATGGCATCGGTACAGGTTAGGGTTAGTTTCAGAAAAGGATTTAGGGTAAGTTGTTGTTGTAGGATTATTGGGGTCAGCCAGGGGTAGGGGTTACGGTTAGGGTTACGGTTAGGGTTGGGGTTTAGTTCAATATCTGCAGAAGGAATCTGATATTTAGCACCACCCCCTAAACTGCACTCATCCCTAAAAAAGAGATCAAGTGAAGAAAATCTTCAGAATTGCTTTCATACCGCCTCCTTCTTCTCTTGTTCCAGCTCTTCCAGGGCATCGTGCGCATTCTAGAAACAAAATGAAATTAGCATCAGCAAATAAAAACGAAAAAAGTAAGTGTATATGCTATGCCTAAACGCAGAGCAAAACAAGCTAAATACCGTGCGGCTATCATTTGAAGAAACCGCATTTTCATGTCAGACATCAGCATTTCTTAACATCAAAGCATACTCTACAGGCTTTAAATGATATGGATGTAAGTAAATTTCAGCTTTAAATATTTTTCTTCTCTTTTCTTTAAATGACACTTGAACTAAATCCATCCCAACCTTGCACATTCCTTAAAAGCTACAGAATTTAACAAAAAATATTTCATAAGACTAAACGATTCCGTTGCATAAATGCATTGCTTTGTTGTATGACCAATTGATAACAACATGCCTTCCTAATGCAAGATAAGAGAGATGATCTTCGTTTAGCCATGTCTTCATCATCCTTGGATTTCCTGTGAAGTAAAGCCATTCTGAAACACGAAAATCAACCGAAAACTGATGTTCGAAAGTGCATTCGATTGATTCACTGCACCATGAAAGGCTATAACGATGGTTTCAACAGTACTGATGATTTGAAGTGCAGAATACTTCTTCAAAATTGCCCTCCGAAAGATTCTAAAATATGTGAACAAGATGAACATCCCTCTTTCAAAAAGCAGAGACAAACTATTGTCATCACTTGTCAAGTCTGTCTGTCTGTCATTTCCACATGCCTAATGTGTACGATAATGAACCTTAGGTAAATGTCTGTAAATGACACTCAAAAATAAACACCAATTAGAGCTATACTTATATTTCAAATTAGCAGGTCCTCGAATATTAAAAATATTCTAAATAATTGATCGATACGACAAATTTAAAACAAGCCATTAGAGCGTGATTTGCACCAGTGTAAACAACATATTTCTGGACGCATATCTAAGATAAATACATTACTAGGCATAGTGAATGAATAGAAATGTTTAAAACAGAGATAGTGCCATCCGTGTTTAGTAGTCATGGTTCCAGATGGAAACACTTGCAACTGATTTAAAACGTCTTATAGATTGAAAAAGTAAGGTTAAAGCTTCTAGCTACTCGAACAGTGCATCAGAATTCCCGTTGCTCCGACAGCATGCTGCAGATTGTGAAGAAAACTTCCCAGGTATTCACCTGAATGAAGGCGTAAATATGTGGTTTTCATTCAGTTCTGCCCGATTCATTTCATCTAAAAATTGCTGCAAGTATGCCATCCCTCTCTTTGTGTGACTTAGATTTAGTCTGGTTGCAATATTCAATATAGCCGTAAGGTTGCTGGCAATAGTCTTCTGCCATGCCCCCGGTACCGCAGTCGAAACGTCTGAAACTGGTGCTGCAGCTATCACCTAAAATGCCGTAATTATGCCGCAAGGATCAGAAAAGTTGAAACGATTCAACATTTCCAAGTCGCTAAAGGTAACAAAGCCATCATGGTTGAAACTGCCGGTGGTACCAGCAGAAATGGTTTCCACATGAATTGAAATGGCTGGGGCGTGCAAACGGCAGTGGTTTCGGTAATGGTTTCGGTAATGGTTTCGGCAACGGTTTCGGCAATTGTTCCAGCAATGGTTTCGGCAATGGCTGCGGCACCTTTTCGGCACCTTATGGCGATATGGAAATTAGGCTTTGCAAATTCTCCTTTGTTCAACTAGACGTTGATTGCAATTACATCACTTCTATTGTGAGTAAAAAAGTGAGGCAGATTTCTTACTTCAACAAACACAATTTGACATGCTTGCTAAACGCCCCGCGTTTTTTTACGACTCACCTTTCAGTGCCCATGACTGTGAGAAAACTACTTCCTTCATATAATTTAAAATCTACAAAAACCAAGCCAACGGTTCACAATCTCGAAAAAAACGTTGCCCTCCCACAAATAGAAAGAACGAATAGACAACAGAAGATTGCTTACCTTGTTTATCTGTTCCAGTTTGCTAAAATTTTCTTCCATCGCCTTTATATCCTCTTCCTAAATCAAATAATAAATAAACTATAAATAAGATTTTCAAAATGCATAAATACTTGGCTGTTCGCTGGTTTCGTTTAACTGAAGAAGATTTTAATATCGAAATGTTTTAAAATAAACAGTTGCGTTTTTATAAATAAAATATAAGTAACGCAACAAATGTACATAAGATTTTCAAAATGTATAAATACTCGGCTGTCCTCTGGTTTAGCTTTACTGAAGAAGATTTTAATATCGAAACATTTGAAAATAAACAGTTGTGTCTTTATAAATAGGATATAAATAACGCAACAAGGAATTGATATTTTCAATTCAAATGCTGAAAAAACAAAAAGCACGAATCATGAAATAAGAGAGAAATGCAGTCTCACCTTTGCTTCTAAAAAGGCTTCGCGTTCTTCGAATGTCTTCTGAACCTCCTGCAGAGAAAAACGAAGAGCTATTTCAACAACTTCAAAATCTTGAAATTATCAGATGCTTCTAAAAGTTTTATTCCCAATTTTCACGAAATATCAGTATTGAAAAGAATCAAGAAATGAATGAATTAATTAATCAATTGATTAATAATTAATTGATTAATGAACGAATGAACGAACGAAGGTGTATGTGATTTTGTTGTTGTTGTATACCTTTCTGCCTAGCATCCGAAGGTAATTTTAAGGACGCTGAGAAGCTGAGCTTATCGAAGCAGCGTCCTTGTCCTTCCTCTCGATGTGACCACACCTCGTGATTCCTTCAGCCTGGAATTACAGAGAGTTAGCGACTCTCCTCACACTTTGAAGCAACTTTGGTAGGGCGGGGACTCAAACCATCAATCTTCAGAATGGTAGTCAAGCGAGCTACCAATGAGCCATCCCCGCTACATGTGAATTGTGAATAACAAACATAGACAAACCTGCTCCTTTTGCTCTGCTTGCTCTGCTTTTCGTTTCAAATCGGCATTCTGAAAGAAAACAAAAAACATAATTCTCAATAGGAATTCTGGAAAATAGACAACCTTCATTTCATGAATCCCAAGGAAACAACATACATTCGATGTTAGTAACTACAAAAAAATCATTCAAAATTTTTAATTTGCATACTTTTTGACGGTGGAATGCAACTTTGTTTTTCCCATTTTCTTTTTAATTTTTACTTCATTTTATAGTGTGCGGCCAAAGCTCGATAAGTACTGCTTCTCTTGGGTCCGATGCAACACTTCATTTCTCTCTATTTTGTAAAATACTTCCCTTCTATGAGTAAAACCTAAATCGACATTTGCAAGTAACCACAAATAAGCGAGATGCATTTTGATAGTGCTTGTTGAAGAAGGTTGCGTATATTACATTCTGTCTATTGACTGAAGATTACTACAACTCCTTTGGACCAAATCAAGCAAAGAGCTGGGCCCATTTCACTAGCTTCACTAAGTGAATTGATGTTTCTGTTGTCGCTTCAGTGTAGTTATAACGTCCATCAGTTTATCAATAGCGATAACTACGAGTATGTAATCAGTCCACCATTTCAATATAAACTTTTGCTGTTTACCAACTAAAAATGTAAATAATACATTACTTGTCTTATCATCTTAACATGTTCATCTCGCAGATGTGTGTATTTTTGCTTTAACTTCAAGAACATCTCATTTACTTTTTCTACAAAGAAAGATTGGGGACGTCAAGGGATTTCTTGATCTTAACAAATACTGACACTGATATAACAAAGTTATATAAGAATAATTTGATGTGGAAGCGAGAAATCAAAATCGCAAAATTTTGATACACATGAAAAACGAGTTGACTTATGAAAATTCAGAAGTCTGCTAGAATTCCAATCATGGTTTGACAGGCATACGTGACCAATGACATTATTTTTTTATATTCATTTAAAATATTACAATACATGTTACATCTACATCCTACTATACTTTTCTAATTACTATACGATTATACAACACTACAGGGACGATACCACAGGTAGTAAAAGACAATGACTATCCCGGTGGCCATTAACATAAAGCAATGCAAATAGATTAAAATTAATTTAACAACTACAAAAGCTACAAATACGATTAATTCCTGATAAATACTGGAATCTGTTTCACATGGGATGTCAGGCCAGCATAGGCGCAGAAGCCGAATAACAGGAACCCCGGACGAGAGAACAATAGCGACAGCAGTTGCTACCACCACTGATCCCCCCCCCCAGAGTCCCCATCGCCCAACACACTACGCATATGCTGCCAGGGTTACGTTATTTATCATGACATGAAAGAATAACCAAGATTAAATCGAACCCTTTTCAGCATCATCTGATTTTGTAACATGCGTAAATCCTTCCAACTGGCTCCTCAAGAAAACATTTTCCTAAAATCGTAGAGGAAGTATATATTTTAAAATTTCTTGGATAGAAGTTATGAATTCTAATTCAGCTTCAATAAAAAACAAGCAAACAATTTTTTGACAAATCCTTGAACCTTTTAGCAGCTTTTTAAAAACATTGAAAATAAGAATTTATAGATAAGATTAATTTAAAAAAGTTTAACTGATGAACATTGACAAAATAGATGAACGAATATTGTCACGAAAGAAAGTATATGAAGCAAAGATAATAAGAAAACAGGAATCACTGATATTAATCACTCAAATCTGAGTCAACTTACAGTCAACTGCCATTACAAAGATTCCAAGAATATAAAAAATTATCAATAACGTTCTTCGCTTGAAATGTAATTCAAATTTCATAACCAAATAAATTCTAGTCCTCTACATAAAGTCACATCTAGACAATGGAAATCTGAACAAATTAACAAATCTTACTTCACAAGTTTGCTCTGCTATTTTTTGATACTGACTAAGTTCTTCTTTCAGCTGAAGTGAAGAAATAGAGAATTAAGATTAAATAATGCTCTTGAAAATATAAAGCTGTGACTTCATTCAAATATTGTGAAATCTTAGAAAGGGTGAGAAATGTAAACACAGTCTTACCTTCATTACTTGGGCCTTCAGTGCAGATTGCGTTGCATATGCCTGTCAACAGAAATATTCTGAAATTTAACTCAAAATGATCACATTTGAAAGATTTAAACTGCTTAGAAGAAGGCTAATGAAGAAGCATCCTTCAGTGAGATCTGAGGAGCAATGAATGATTAAAATTTAATATAGCGGGTACGCTTCCTGAATAAAATGTTCTAAAATGCCGTGCTTTACCACCAAATATATAGATATTTTATATAACTAATTCTCAAAATAAGTTTTGACAGAAACTTAGATTTTAAACGAACAAATGCCAAATAGTTGATACCCACATCTCTCTCCAAAAATTCCAAATGTTCTCTAAGATCGTTGATTTCTCTCATCAACTGTTCGATCAACATATCTCTGGAAGAAAATATAGAACTTTATGAGGAATGAAAAAAACTTAGTACTAAGCATCCGCTTTAGTTTTTAAGTGTAAACAGTGCTTACTATATACTTGAAGCTCTCACAAACAGATGCTGAAAGGACCTAGAAAATGAACAGGATATAGTTTCGTTTCACCCCGGGGGGGGGGGTCACTTCAATAGGTGGATGACGGGGGTGTGCCATTTTCAATTGTAAAATCATACCCTAAAATTTATGAATTTTTCAAAAACCATACCCCAAAATTTACGGGCCTTTCAAAAAAGATACCCTAAAATTGTGACCAAAATTCGAAATTCTAACCAAGTACCTGAAATCAGATTGAATTCAATACCCTCAAGCATTTTTCTTCCAAAATGACACCCCAAAATTTATGTTCATTTGTGATGTTACCAAAAATGACACCCTAAAATTTATTTTCAGCCTGAAAAAAGGTACCCCAAAAAATGGCACATCCCGTACTGGTACATATGGTAGTGACCCCCCCGGGCGTTTCACAGTATTTGCAATCACGTGTGGAGAATGGTCAGAAAATAGGAATCCCAAACTAATTCACTCTCTAAGCAAAAACTTACTACCATTTGTATTTTGCAATAATCAGCTCTGTTCAAAAGCCTCGCTGTTTAATTGTCTTCTTGGATGTACAGACTTCGCCTTGCTCTGAAAGCGGGTATGCAAAAATATCTGTTCCAAAAATGAAAATAAAACCGAAACATTACCTGTCATCTTTTTGTGGCATAATTGGCACACTCGGTGGTACTTCTACAGCCTTTTGCTTTTGTTTTGGTTGTTCCATCGTGTGAATCAAGAAATTTGGTGGTGACTAGAATGATGAATAAAAATACAGCATACGAAACTATACAAAGTGTACCGTTGAAGAGGGCCTAACCATTCGAAGAAAACAGGCATCAATTTGGTCTTTTGCGCTTTCTATTCTTTAAGTTATGTTAAGACTGGTTTCGCCCACTAGGGCATCTTCAGAGCAACTGATTAATTTAAAGTATCAGCCTCTAATTATAGTAAGCTGTATGTCCATATAAGGTTAAATAATTTACAAGTATCATTTTGTCCTTATAACGTAAAAATTTTCTTGCCGTGTTGTTGTTGTTATTATTGTTGTTGTTGTTGTTGGCCTCATTCTCGTTGTTTTCAGTTAAGTCGCTGTTGTTGTACAAAACTGAGTATGCAGTAAAAGAAATGTAGAACCACAGTATAAAGCAAGATAAACGAGTGGCGAAGAAGGGGTTAGATATCGCATGGATTATGAAATCTCCATAATATGAAGCATCCTTAAAAGGAGTAATTATATGAAGAGAAATACGTTTGATGTAATATAGTATTGACCGATTTTACCGACCATACGCTGAATACAAACTTACGTCCGGTAATTGTGGTATTGTAGTTAATCCCGTGATGAATGAAAAGGAGCTGGCATCATGAATAAACAGTTTTAATCTACGAGTTGAGGAAAAATGAAATTTAATTCAGATTCAAATTACAACGTGAAGTATATGTAAGAATAAAGCAGAAATTAACGCAAAATATCAACTGAATGAATCTCTGAATAAATTATTTCACAGAATTTAGAAAAACAGAAGATTCGTGCGTTCTGACGTTTCGAACTGAAATCTCCATTGATGAAACTTTTATATTTTTTACATATACACAATATAAAAATGAATAATTTAACAAAACAAATATTTCCAAAGACGATACCATTGGGAGCATGAGAGGCATGGCTACTACCGTTTGACATTAACGAATAACAACACAGAGATACGAAAGGCTATACAAAAGTTTCTGCTCGTCTCTCCTTAGGGATAACCGTCTTAGATCAAAAAGATAAAAACGTTTTTTTCTTTTTTTCTTTATTCATTTAAAAAACAACTATTTACAAAAACAACAAGACCAATTAACGACGTGCCATCCATAGTGGAAAAGGACTTATAGTCAGCGAGTTCCCATTATGTATGGCACTTACAATTAAATTTAAATTGTTCCAATGATAGTCGTAAGAGAGGGACAGCCCGGGAGCACTCAATTCGCTATCGTGATTGGCGCTTTAGAGTTTGAAGAGCAACATGAACAACCCAGAGGTCCTTCGGAGGTCCAGGCTCGAGCAATCTATCAAGAGATAGGAATTTGGTGCCTCCAGGCCGTCTCCCTTCTACGACCATGTTCCAACAAAAGAAGAAAAGCCACAACTTCAATCTCACAGCGATCATCATCAATTCATACAAACCAGTAAAAACTTTGAGAATCCCTGAAAAATTACCTCGAAAACTGCTGATTAAATCGTGTACGATGTCCACTTAGTGTGTCGGGAGGTAGGCCTGAGAACGAAAAAATCTGAGATTAAAGGGAGATATTTCACAAGAACGGGGAATGATTGCAATGAAATTAGAATGTCAGTAAACTTGACAAAAACAGTAAAAATTTAATGTATCTCCAGAATACTAAACTGTTTATTACAAATTACCAGAAGAAAACGCACTATCCCTTTTGGTTATTAAAAGCTATAGAATTATGCACTCCTAATTTGCAGAAAAGCAGTATTAGATTGAGAATACCATTTGAAAATTGGAATAGCTCCCGTTCACTTCCTAGTCTTTTGAGCACAAAAACCAACCTTGAACCCATGAGAAGAGAGGCTAAAGACAATGATAGCCCTGGAATCGAAGTTGCACAAATACTTCATTGGTTGCAAAAAGTACAAAAAGGGAAAGAAACTAGAAGGCTGAAGTTCAGATTTAATTTCTTACATTTATGAAGTTTTATCATAACATACACCAACATATCATATAGGCCACTGCATTCCTACAAGAAAATTTCAATAACATCAGAAGACTGAGTAACAAAGCTGGGTATTTGAGAAACAACTTCGTTCGTTCGTTCCAAATAATTTAATTATTCCAGCTAAGAATTCCGGACTAATGAACTGAAGGTGAAGTTGTGGTTTTTAGCGCCAAGCGCTGGGATCACAGAAGTAGCGAAGCGCTAATCGAGTACGCGACCCCTTGTGATGACGTTCAAGTGGTGGGGCTCTACCTGGGATCGAGTCCTGTCCGCCTGACTGTTCTGGCTGCAAAGTCAGATAATTACACCACTGCGTCACAACAACGAACTTGACTTCAAATTTTTAGAAAGGCCACCAAATACGAAGTTTTTGATGTCACGGTCTCAACAATTTACACAATTAAACTGAAATAATGCAAGATTCTCAATTACTGTGATACAGGCGTTCTGGATTGTTGACAATTTCTAAAAAAAAATTAGTTGACACAAACCCAATTGGCTGTATTGTGTAAAAGTCAAGTATTCATGCCTAAAAAGACAGATATACAGAAATTTATCAAAAAAGCACAAAATTATCTGTTTACCTTCAAAACAGGTACCATTGGAGCGATCCTGCATTGTGCGCTCAGAACTTGAGAGTTGTTTTTCGACTTGTCAAGTGTCTTCATGACTAAAAAAGAAAAGTTTTCATTGATAGCAAATAAGAATTTTTTGTGTGCAGCATTTTTTTATCCTTCTGAATCTCTTTCATCTTGGGCTTTTGAAAATTCTAATCTCCATGCCGAATGGGAACTTACTTACTTAAATCTTCAACGAATAAATCTAGGTCTTATCAACTGTTTGAAGACATACACCTGTAAGTGTCATCATTTTTATCGCTCTTTAATGTGACATCCAACTAATACATGCAGAGATCATTCGTTGAAAAAGCCCTGTTGCACACTGATAGCAAGAAAACCTTGTCTCATTAAAAGAAGTTTTGGGGCACTTTGAAGATCAATGAGCTTTGGCCAATGATTATTTCTTAAGAAGAAATTTGGCATGTTGATATTGTGCTTTGATTGAAGAAAGTCTACAGTACAGACCTTGTACACATTATCACGACAAAAATTTTAAAGAATTAATCATATTCTGATAGGAACTCTGATAGGAACTCTTGAGTCATACCGAAGATTGTAAATCTTTTATAACAAGAATTCTTAAAAAACAAAAAACATTCTCAGGAATTCTTAAGCAGAAAGTCATGTTAATTTGCACAAGGCCAGTACTAGGTATATCTAGCCTGCGAGCAGACTTAACGCGTATACACGCAGGCTATACTGTATCATAAAGAAAGAAAATCTTATTCACTTGAATTGAAAAGCAGCACAATTACAACAGCGAAAAACACTTTATATCAATTAGGATAAAATCTTGTGACCCATTTTGACCCACTGTTTCATTTTGCCTCCCCCCTCCCCCCCACCATACTAAAGACACCTTCAAAAAATAATCAACATTTCTCCAAATCAAATTTTTATCAAAAATCAAATATTACTAGAGTAGATGGCAGACACTATATCAGGCTATAATAATGCATAATAATATCAACCTATGATGTATAATAAGCTAAAGGTATGTATGACTATACTGTATGAGTAGATTAGATACATGCATAAATCAATAAAAAACTAGTTGATATATTGTTGTTAACAATTGTTGTTTAATGTCTAGCCTAATCACAATTTATTAGTAGAGTAGATGGCAGACACTATATCAGGCTATAATAATGCATAATAATATCAATGTATGATGTATAATAAGCTAAAGGTATGTATGACTATACTGTATGAGTAGATTAGATACATGCATAAATCAATAAAAAACTAGTTGATATATTGTTGTTAACAATTGTTGTTTAATGTCTAGCCTAATCACAATTTCAAATGAGTATGAAAAACCCTAACTGGGGTATTTTTAGACTTTCTGCTCTCTGCAAATGCAAGCTTTTAACCTTGCACAAACCCTTTAAATGTCGAAAATATCCAACTTATTAAATGTATGAGAAATAATTTTAAAAGGAAGCTGTATATTAGACTTACTATATGCATGTTCACAGTTTGACTGTACCAGTAAAGTCTTATATAAAGAGCATTGAGACTGGAAGAATTTACAAACTTATCGGTCTGGCATATGTCAAGGTCCACCGTCTTCATGTTGCTATTTTCATCAAAGCCTTAGACATGCTACAGTAGATGCCCTTTAATTTGGTGAAATTAAATACTATTAGCCAGGTTAGAATATTAAGCATCATACTCTCTATTTGCATCATGCATATGATGTGGATATCCAAAGTTATAAATGTCCCTTGCTTTGCTGCTAAGAGATTTAAGAAGACATATTTCAGGGGGGCTGTAACTAGCAATATTCAATGAACAAGGCCCAAAATACCCTGAAAAGGTGATCCAGCCTTAAAGAATTGTCAACAGAAACTAGTTCTTTACAGATGATTGCACCCAACAATTATGAAAATGACTTCAGATGAATCTTCACACAAAAATCCACTAGAATGTTGGAGGATACAGATGAAAGAATTCCTTGGGATCTTTTGTAGCCCTTTGAACACTGGAATGAAATCCAATGTGAAAGAATAGATTTGGTATGATCTGAAGACACTTAAGCCCAATTTTCTTAAAGTAAATGTCAGGTACCAAGTCAACAGCTAAAACTTTGCTACAAATAACATCATTCTCCAAATAGCGTATGAACCCATTTAAATCTTTTGTTCGATACAAAACAGCACTTGTACAGCATCCTGGAGCATCCACAATGAAATGAAATTTTGTGTGATATTGCAAGAATTCCAATAAATGCTGTCTTGAAAATGTGTAGCAGAAGATAATAACAAAAGTTGTTGCTAAAGTTGAAAATAAAAGAACTTCCAGAGATGTTTGTATTGTTCTGAATCTAGAACCAATAAAAAACCAAAGACAGGCAAATGATAGCAAGAAGCTGACAGCACCAATCAGAATAATCTCTCTTTTCGTATCCTGACCAAACCCCTGCCATTTTTCAGGGTGATACAATTTCACATATCCAATAGAGTCATCTTTTTGGAGTTTGTTTATCAGATTTTCAAACCTTGATGCAAATTGGCCAACAGAAAAGGCATCATCTTCCAGTACCATTGCAAAATCATATTTCTTGTCATTGCAAACTTTTAAAACTTCAATCAAGTCAAGTCTATGCTTATCATATTCATCAATTGCTTCTAAGTAGGGTCCATCTTCTGATCTCTGCAGAATTTGTACATTTGAAAGTTCTAATCTTCTCAACAAAGACACATCATTGTTATTTTCAGCAGGGTATTCTGCATTGAAAACTTTAAATTCAAAATTAAGTGTTTTGCTTGAATGTTCTACCTCTTTTAGCAATTTTGCAACTGTTTGTATCAAATAACCAGGAGATCCAACTCTGTTGGTTGACAAAATTGAAATGCATATATTTACTTGGCCATCGTTGGCAAATCTAAATTGTTGAAGTACGCGGGACACATCTGCCTCGATTTTGTGTGTCTGCAAGTAATTTATCGAATCTTCGTACCTGATTTCATTTTGTCTCTCTATTTTCTCTTTCGAATTAATCTCAGTATAAAATGAAGAGAATCCCAATTCACTGCAGGTCCATGGCAGAATGAAAACAAATATATTGACAGAAAGAGGAACGAAACCAATAAGAAACAAGCGCACGTAAGACCATCTTCTTCGCAATTTAGGCCTAGTCATGTCAGCTCTTCTGTGCACACATAGATGGTTCGATGATCGTTACATAGCACTGTTCTGCTGCAAATGAGCATTTCTTGTCCAGAGCCAATGGTTTACCACTGACGACAATCATTTTCCCTTGCATCAGCCTCCCAGATAAACAGAGCAACGTGGAACCATTTTTTAGGCCATCGTAAACAAATGAAAACATCTTTGCAAGGGTTTCATTGCTTTCACGTGATCACTCCACCGCAGCCAATGAGAAATGCACACGCAGCGACAGAAGACCGCTTTTTGCAATATCTGATGCAAAAACTCTTCAAAAGGTAGAAAGGTGAAAAATATTTTCAAATAGTCATTTCATCATTTGATACTGCAAGTTTTTCAGTTTAATTCGTAAGCTTACAGAAATCCCCTTGGATGAATCGGGTGGGCTGAGATTGCCATCCCATGCGGAGACCACGAACAAAAAGGACCGACTATTCCCAAGCTGATGTAAAACGTACGTTATTGTCTCCTACTGATCAAAACCGATCGTAAGTTTTTGATGAACTTTGACAGGGTTTTAGAACTGCCTGTTTTCGTTAAATCCAGATTTTTGCCAATTTGTGATCTCGATAAAAATAGAGAAAAAAAAACAGTCGGTTTGTAGCCAAGAGCCAGGATATGTAGCTACCAAACAAAGTTTGAATCACTGATTTCTGTTGATTGCTCTTTGATTGCTCTTTGATGGTTCCCTCGCTTTATTTTATTTTTGGGCACGTCACCCTGTATGTTCAAGCCCCNAGAATAAGTATTACACGTCTTTTAGACCGAAAAGCCTCCTAATTTTCACAAGAACATTTCCGCGTGCTAGTCTGAAAAGTTTCTTGATTTTTTCCTTATTTTTGCGCCTCTGGTTCCTCTGTCAAAACTAGGACAAAGATCAAAGATCAATTTCTACTGATCAACGATGGGATCCTCAGACATTTCATCATTCACAATTTCTTGTAATAATATGCAAAATTGACATATATTTTTGCGATGAAATTTGTCTGTAATGGGTCAAGCCTTTTGGAAAATAATAAACATGACGAGGAACTCTCCAAAGGAAGCTGCCAGATTTGATCTGATACAAACAAATTCATCAGCTCATAAGGCTTTCAGCAGAACACAACGCCTGTGGGCTGGGCATTTTAGGCCATAAGTGCAATAACATCTGATCAATATGCAGTATCCTCTATTCAACTTTATGCACCCTTTCAGTAAAATAGCCAAGAGATGCCTAGCAGATGGTAACATCTGCAAGTAAGAGGATAAGTTTCAAAGTATTATCTAAAGAACGATTAGAAAGATTAAAGGCTCTTGGGTAACCGGCATGCATTGCGATTGTTTTTTCGTTTCTCGTGGATTTCATATACATTTCATTCAATTCAACTCAAGTCCAATATTTAACTTACGTAAGGAGAAAAAAGCCGCATCTAGAGCTGCAGTGACGTGCTGCTAACTTGAGCAACATCACAAAATGATTTTCATGCAGTATGAAACTAAGCCACCTTTACAAATCCGACTGCAATGCATGCCTGTTACCCAAGAGCCTTTAAACTAAGTTTACAAGATGCGAACAAAAATATGGCAGACTTACACATCATTTATATCCCGGTGTGGTATCTTGAAAGGGTTCTCATCGTTAAAGATAAGGGAGCCAGGAATCTTGTGGTACTGTGAAGAAGTTGTAGAAAAAATCAATAAAACTTGATAAATTAGCTGTTTCAAATTTGTCCTTTCTCAGCAAATATTTCAACATGTAAGTCCTGGGCTCAATTAAGCCAGGTTTCAACCCGGTTTCAAAACAGGATTCAGACGACGGAGAAATGTGCTGTATTAGGGACGTTATCTAGATCAACGGAGAGCTAAGGGGACCGAAGCTATTTCAATAATATAGCCTATTGTATTTGACGTTCTCCATCGATGAAAACAAAAGGAACATTTGTCCTTCTTTCGTTCTATGTTTTGGATTCAACCAGTAATTCAAAACAAACAAAGCAGCAAAAGTTTCTCTGAAACCCAGGTAGCTAGCGCGCTCGTTGTGCATTCCAGAGATTGTTTTTAAGAGCAAACATGAGCATATATCGAAAGAAGAAGGATACAACTAAACACCCACCTCGGGAATTTTATTTCTTTGGTTCAGAAGCTGACCAGTAAGAATTTTAATTACACCCAAAAAAATAAAAGAATTGAATCACCTCCTCCCAATCCGCTTTTGAACCAAATGAATTAAATGCTCGTGGCAGATGTGTAGATTTATCCTTCTTCTTTCGATAAAGCTAGCTACCTGGGTTTTCGAGAAACTTTTGCAGCTTTGCTTGTTTGAACTACTGGCTGAGAAAATTTCCTTTGTCTGCGATCGCTAATCGGTCTGAATATTGCGGTGTCAATCAAAAGCAACTCGTGCTATTGTCTTACAAAATCTGTCCTTGTTCATCTTGGTAAATATCAAAATGCAAACAATAAAGATATGGTTTGGATGACAAAAACAGGTGGCACATACCTAGACTAACTACCTCAGTCTTAATTTCCATTTGGTTCACTGAATTGCGTGATGGTATTACGCCTCAGTTAGTTTTAGTTTTCATTATCAACAAATATATCTAAATACATCAATACATCAAAGACATAAGTATTTAGATATATTTGTCTAAGGAGGAGCTCTCTAATAGGTAAACTAATCGAGAGAGAGCCCCCCCATCTAAAAACTAAAAAACAAGGAAAAATTTTTCTTAAAAATAAACACAAAACCAGAAGATGCCTCCAAAGAACTAAATGTTGGTGTAAAATCAAAGACCATAACCATTGACAAAGAATTCCTTCAATTTTGATTTGAAAATATTAAACGAAACTGACATTTTAATGACTGGTTATACCAGTTTATCAACTGGTTATAGCAATCATCAGTTTATCAAGGAGTGCAACTGCGACATGTAATCAGTCTGGCACTTACCTTGTGATGAAATTCCAGTTTGCATTGCAAAGAACGCAAGTAATGGGCTATCAGCTGACCATACAGGCTTTTGGAAGATCGCTAAAAAGGATTTACAAAACCAATTACAGTACAGCAAATTCTGGGAGGGTAAATTCAACCAACAAATATTGAGCAACATGATAAAACTTCTAAAACCTTCAAAAAGAGAAACGGTATACTTACATAAATACTGTACAGATCTTTCAAGGTTCTTTTGAAGACATAAGAATCTTTCATGCACTGAAAGGATACAACAAAGTCAGAGCTCTCATCAGAAAAATAAGAAACTGAAAATAGCTCAAAGATATTTCGTTTCCTGCAAAGTTCTCAAAATATCATATCCTTGCTGTAATCCCTTGCTTTTAGAGCATAGGTTCCAAATCTTTCAAAAGGCTGGTGTAAAAT
>REGL01000278.1:192446-203032 GCA_004194395.1 Aurelia aurita complex sp. Pacific
TAAAATGTAAGATATGCTGTAATTTCGAAAAATATTCAAAATTTCTGGAAAGTCCAACGGTAGAATTATAGGAAAGTATCTAAAGTTTCTTTCAAGCCATGCAATCAGAAGAGATAGGTCATAGAATTTTACACCCACCTTTTTACGCCGAGATAAAGATTTGGAACCTATGCTTGCTTTTAGACCATCTGCTTGGGGTTGCTATTTGATCAACTATTTGCATGGGCGTAAGGGGAGATAAAATTTGGGGGGGCTGCCTGATAAAACATCCATTGTTTGAGAAAATTTTGCTCAACTAGAGGTGGATTTCTGCCCGATCATGGCTGATTTTTGCACATTTTTCGATGTTGGCAGGGCTCCCTATTTGCCAGGTCAAGCGAACAAGGATTGACAAATCAGACAGTTTTGAGCTGACCCAATGTCACAATATATTGTCATCCTACCTATTTCACTTACTGTATAAAACAAAAACATAAACTTACATTTGGGTGGCCTTCTCTTAATATTTTGTGGAAAACCATCATTCCTTTCCAACACATGATGTTTTGAGAGGGCAGAGGCATTCTCCCAAGAACATTCCAAAAAGTTGAACATCCTCTTTCCTGCCATGTTCCTATGATAGTCCCTGTTCACGTTGTTAAGAATAAATCACATTGAAATATACAATCTCAGTTTATCAGTTTATTGCAAAATTATATATGTCAACATTTCAAGAGTGTTTCTATTCATGAACATTTCACCTGACATTTAATTTGAGACAGGTCTAAATATTTTCAACTGGACCATAAATATCTTGGACTGCAACAAATTTCCAACAATAAAATTTGTGGATGTTTAAAAATATCAGCAACTGAATTCCTTCATGATTAATGTAACTACAGTATTAACTTAAGGCAAACAAATTTTCAATGCAAAGTTTCAGGGATTGAATATTAAAATACAAAAACCAAACTGACTGACAGATCAGAAGGAAATGTAATGATGAAGTTTCCCTTCAATAATTTGGAGGATACGTCTCACATGTTTTTCCTTCGCTGGACTTTCTTCAGCTTTGACAGCTTTTGTGATACATTCATGCTAGAAAAATAAACTTGTTTTTAAAAAATTTGACCAAAGCCAGTCTCTATTTGTGTTTTCTCCATTATCGATTTCAATGAAAGGAAATTCATTTATGAATTTGAAGTTGTGAATCTTTCTTGGTGTGGTACATATTTACATGATGTAAATCATTTTTAGATAAAAATCAATCTATTCATGCTTCCTCTGGGTGTGGGGAGTAAGAGACCAACTGATTTGCATATAGTTGATAAAACAAACCTCTTTTCTTTCAGGAAGTTATATACATTTTGAATAACTAAATGTGTTTCTCTTGCCAACACTGGGAGAAGCTTCAAAGATTTCAGGTTCCTACTTGTTCTTTTGTGCTTTCATAAAGATCTATCAGGATACGTTTACCAAACATGAGGTTTAGTAACAACCTATACACTATTCTTATGCAAAACAATGTACAAAATGTCTATTGATTGACTATGCATTTCAAATTTATTGCATGACCTGTATCTCAAAACTCTGGAAATCCAATTTTTGATATGATGATATTGCCAAAGACAGCCAATAGGATAAAGTTAAATCTCTTGCCTCTTTCCATCCCGGCTTTTGGGCTGGCGACGCCCCTGTTGGAATAGATGTTTAGCACAATAAAACAACGATTCCCAATTATTGTCAATGGCAAACTTTGACACCCCAAGGTGCCCTTTCTGCGATTCCTGCCCCCGCCACATCAGTAAGCTTCTGGCACCTCTGATGACAAGAATTCTTCCCATTATGATAAGAACTCTTGAGCTTTACGGTATGAAAGACAGTAAATTTTCTACACAAGAATTCTTAAGCAGGATTTGGCCTTGTTCCGATGCTTTGTGGTGGGCGCGGGGGGAGTTGGCTTGCGGGGGCCGGTCGGGTTTCATGATGTATGCCCTTGAAATTTTATTTTTGCAACTGAATTAGAAAATTACACTTCTGTTTTGCACCAATCAATCCAAACCCTTCTTGTTCAAATTTGATTAAGTAAATGAATGGTTTTTAATATAGGGGGTGCTCTCTCCTCGATTAGTCTACCTACTGAGAGAGTTCCTCCTTTAAAAGAATTCCTCCACATACAATTTTAAAATCCAGCAATTGTTTTTTTTCCTATATGCATATTTATATTGAAATGTTATTGAATATAGTTGTTGTTGTTATCTTACTGTTGAATTGTATGTTGTGTGGAATTTATAATTAAATGAACTGAGACAAATTAATGTGTGCAAGGGCTGCACTGTTCAAACTTTTCTCAAAAGGGGTTGCTAATGCTCTCCTCGATTAGCTAATTAGCTAATGAGCGGTGCTCCTCTTTTTAAGAATTCCCCTTCTTCTCATACAATTCTCTAGTTGATATCTTTCTTTAATCTTACGTCTATTGCTTGTATTTTAATTTGCATTCTGTAGTTATCTAAAATGTTGCAAGTAAGTAACTGTATGGAGAATTTTTATATGGAGGAATTTAAAATTACTGAACTGTATGTTTACAATTTCGATTCATGTTAGGCCCGTCAGAAGTCTGGAAATAATACCTGTTCTTTTTCGAATCTTTCCCTTTCAGGACCAAAGCCAGTGGTGACCTGCATGTTTGATGGTCTTCTCTCTAGGGGAGATGGTTCCATTCGTTTATTTATCTCCATTTTAAAGAGTATCTTGTTTATTTTCTAATCATCCTCTCATCATGCACACTGTGCTGTAATGATGTTGATATATTTGTGTTCCGATTCGAATCAAAATGGGAGAATCAACTCGAGTCCACAGTCAAAATGAGGCTCCTCCAAGATGTTGGAAAAAGCTCAAACGCCCCTTTTGTTCTAACCTGGTCGAATAAATGTTTCATAAAAGCTAAATTTAAAACCACTAGCAACAGGGGCAAGTTGGTCTAACAGTGCCAGTGTTTCTCAAATGTTCCAATCCCAGAGCTTCTTAAATTTGTAGGCAGAAACAAAACACCGCAACACGACGAAAAAACAACAGCAAATTAGTGAAAATTTATATTTTACCCATATTTCGTCCTGCCATGCAGGACTTCTTAACCCCTTCTTCAAGGCTTCTCAATCTTGTTTTGACAATCTAAGAACCAGTTTATGCTCATGAAACTGCCTATTCGGTCCGGTAACGTGGATAGAAAAATAGAACCTGCATGTCAAAAGTAAACAGGTGCTGTGATAGGAATGGGAATATAACTATACACTTACTAAGAAACATTGTAAGTTAGCTCTCTCTGCACGCAAAGCAACTTTTTTGGAGCATTCTAAAAAAATGATACATAATTTTCATCAAAGAACTGCACTATGAACTTTGAATATTGTCCTGAAATGGAAAAGAAAAATGAAATATGCCCCAGCAAATATCTGCATGCAGAATTGTAAAAGATGTATAGACACGTGTACATGTTAGTCACACTCTGAAGAGAACATAAGTTAGAAAGGCCTTAATGTGCTGATTTAAAGTCTTGTTTCTTTGCCTCCATCTTCTTACAAATGTATAGGCTAAATGTTCTCAATTTTAGAGTGTTTCTAAACTTCGAGCCTTCGAGCCTCGAGCCCTCGAGCCTCGAGCCTTCGAGCCTTGTGTTTCGAGCCTCGAGCCTTCGAGCCTCGAGCCTTATGTTTCGAGCCTCAAGCCTTCCTGTTGTATATCATGAGCCAACAGACCTCAATCATTTAACTTTATCTTTGTATACCCGTATTTTCTGTGAGAAACTTAGGCCCAGCGTTGGCAGCCAGTTTCTTAAATTTTAGGCCATTTTTGATACCAGATGTCTCTTTCTTAAATTGTTAATAATAATGCTCCAATGCTTGAATAAATTGTTACTGCTCTAATTTTTTGGCAAAGATAATTTAATTTTGTTGAAAGGACTTCAAAAGTACCCATTAAAGTCCTACGACAAATTTTAACAGAAATCACACTCAAAATTGCTAGGATTTGAATCGCGGCAACAGCAAGAATCGCTGCAAAATCTGTAAATTGTGAGAGTGAGCACAAAGTGAGAGTGAGCACAATTGTGAGAAGACAGGTTTCTCAAGGGTGAAAAAGGCTCTTATGCCTCAAGTTCTTATGCCGTTGTTGCTTTCAATTTCATGTTCAAAATATAGTTTTCTAGGGTATTGTTAGATTTCTGTGTTCTTAGTTGATATATACCTGCATTAAACATGTCGCCTCATTTGTTATTATGTTTGATCCAGTCTGGCAATATGTAGCCTGCAATACAAGGCTCGAAGGCTCGAGGCTCGAAACAGGAGGCTCGAAGCTTGAAGGCTCGAAACACAAGGCTCGAAGGCTCGAGGCTCGAAGGCTCGAGGCTCGAAGGCTCGACATATAGAATACTCTCAATTTTATAACAAGATTCAAACATCGATAATTAAAAACAAGGATTTCGTCACTTTATGAACACTTAGCTTTTCAAGTTTGATCAACTTTGGTTGTTACACTTTGTCTCATGAAGCTACCAATAAAAAATTCAGAAGTATCTAAGTTCTAGCAAGGAACAACCTCAGTTTGTATGATACCTAAGGGTTAGGTCCTAAGCAGATTTTACGACCGTAAAATAGAAATAATTTAATACTTACAATGATCAAGCAGGCAACCAAAAACTGTTCCAACTGTCTTCCGCATTCTTTCATTTCACATTTTTCACACATGATAATATCATCAGGCATTCGACAGTCAGTCACATTATCGATTAAGGAAACCTTGTACCATCCTGTTTTATGATTGATTCAAAGCCGAACACTTTTGTAGGATAAGATTCTGGTCTGATTCCATTATTTGCAAAATTCCAATTTGAAAAATTTCTTCCCACAACCAAGGCATATTTGATTAATGCCATCGAGATGCAATGGAAAGATCCATAAGTACTTCAAAAAATTTATGCAAACGTCTTTGCTTGAAATGGGTATAGTCTCGCTGCTCTGTATCGAATTTAAAAGCTTGTTGATTATCTTGTAGCTAAATAAACTGCTTAAATCTTTCTCGATGCTTCAAGATATTTACAAGTTTGCTTATGATTTAGCATTTCAATACACACAGATAATTTATTCGAATTGAAAGACTTTTGCAAAGATATCATTCTGTCAATACGAGCTTGATCCTTTCCAGCTTTTCTAAAGCAGTGCATATTAATCATGGCAACTCAGTGGTATAAATTCATAGTGCATCTACTGCATGCAAAAAAGGGAATAATTTAACTTGCTTTTTGACAGTAGTGGTGAATCGAACTGCTCAATACCCATAAAAAATCTCTAGCTCAACTCGAACTCGATATGATTTCACACTACAGTATTTCGACATTCCCAGGAGCATACAGTAGAAGCACGTAAAACCTACCACAGGAATCTCATTCTTTACCTAGAAGCCACTCGCGAACGAAAACACAGCTTTCCTGTTCCCAAATTTTCCTTAAATCCCTAAAATGTGAAAAATAAATACTATTTTATCTGATTTTATCAAGAATACTTTCCTTTGATTTCAAACGTGTCTGAACAAAGACAGCATAAAAATAGTGAAGCAAAAAGTATCCTTTTTCGACAGCTGCACACGATAAATCGCACACTGGGCAGGCAAATTTTGAAGCTTGCTAATGTAATCTTTAGATTCAATGTTATAAAATTATGCGTGGGAATGTTTTTGCCATTCGATGGGATTTTATATCTTTGTTCTTGAGCTAAATGTAGTCTTTCGAAAAGTTCTTAGTTTAGTCTTGAACGAGCGAAAATCGACCATAAAACATCGACCAAAAGTTTTAAAACTTTAAAAGCTAGGCTTAACACGATAGTCACCGAGTATAATTTAGGATTTTGACAAAAACTTTTATCAGCAATCAGAAATCGCCGAGCCGAGCGTGTGATTAATCATGGCTTGTCAAAAGTGGATGCTTTTGGCGCACCTTTCAATAAATTTCAATTCTTTACTCCCTAAAAATGTCTACGGTATTCGAAAACTATTGTGAACTACCAATATATATTTTAACATTATGATACCATTACCGCTCTGTGAATTTTCTTTGTGACATTTCTTTTACAGTTCATCTTTCGTTGATTTGTCCGTCAAATATCGTTTATAAACATTCATTGGATCAACGAGATAATGTTTATGGAATGAAACAAGATATTGGTGTTGAAGAAGTTCTTGAACATACTCTGATGGACGAGCCTGGAAAATTAGAAAATTCACATTAATCGTGGCTATTACTCAAAGCGTCTATTTATTTTTTCAAGCATGGTTCTACAAGTTGGTTTACACGATCATTGAAACTAAATGAGCAGAAAATTAGATTCTCAAACCATTGTTCAGATTAACTGGCAATGCTCGTGTAGCTAAAATGTCCACTTACATGCAAAAATTTAAGTTTTCAAAAAAGGTCGTATCATTCTCATATTACGAGCGATTTTATAAAACAAAACCTTTTCAAAATTCTGCAAAACAGGCCTTAAAATCATTGATCGAATTTGTTCGCAATTGAACCCCACAGATATAAAAATCAAGGTGGCTACCTTATCGCTCAAACACTTCCAAGGTATATAAAGAGTAACGGGCTAAGCTCGAAACGTCGTGTTTTATCATCTCTGTTCAAGGTACAATTATTTCATTTTAAATAGTTACATATAAAGAGTAATTTTGCTGGCAGAAACACCACAACACGACGAAAAAACAACAGCAAATGTGTGTGAATTTACATTTTAGTGATTTTACCAATATTTCGTACTGCCATGCAGCACATAAAGAGCCTATTGTATAACCATAGTCATTCAAAGAAACTCGTATAACTGTGTACACTTGAGACTGTCATTCGGCTATCTTGCGTCTGTTTCCTTCTATCCCGCACGAGCCTGGATCGTAAACGAATTTTGCCTCTTTTAGAGCATACTAAGATTAAGGAGCTCTATAAAATCGTTTGCAATTTGATAACCGGACGACTGATTTTGGCAAACTAAATTTTCGTATCTAAGTTAACATGTTAACTACACAGATATTTTCAGTTGAAAGGAGTTAGATAAATGGATAAAAAGCTACAAATTATCAAACGTCGACACATTTTATTGACTCGCCAAGTAGCAAGGAACGGATAACTTCAACAAAAAGTTCATATTAAAGTATGTTCTTACAAGTAATAATGCTATTTACCTGATGAAATGAAGGATTATGTACAGAGGCAATCCCCATTTGTCTGAAACATCCTCCCAACCACATGTCATCCGGGGAATTATCAGCAGAGCAACGACAACCACTTTTCATCAGCATTTCAACACCACGTCGACTAAGAATCATTCTGAAAAAGAGGTCATATGGCACAAACGTTCGAATTCTTAAAGGGAATCAAAGCATATTTAAGCCTTTGGTAAGAAGAGCCGTGCAAAGACGATAGACACGTGGCGTAGACACCTTTAAAGGTAATGTGTCCATGTAAGTACAGCTGCGTATACACTCTTGTTAAAATTTGCTGATGCGATGCTGACGAAGAGCCTCGAAGAGCTCACTGCGATTGGTAGAATTTAACTGATCACATGCAAAACTAGAATTTAAATTTCACAACGAGGCTGCCTGCTGTGAGACTTCGGGTTCAGCTCTGGAATCGCAACCGCAAGTAAGTCATCAGTGTGCTTATACTAGACCTGGCTATCTTATTAATATCATGGTTAAATGATCACATGAAATATCACGTGGAAATAGCAAAGTCGCGGTACTTACATGGACACATTACCTTTAATAAATGCCGATAAACTGTAAATGAAATTGCCATAACAGCCTTCTCTACTCTCCATATAAATTTTGGTCAGAAAAATATCTCAAAGTTTTGGGTGGCATGCAGCTCATGGACAGTTCCTCGTCATAGAATGGAGAAGAGGCGAGCGGCAGTCAAAAATAATAAATTTTGCGATGGCCTAACGATTTCATCGAGTTACTGTCATCATCCATCTATCCTTAGAAAACTATCTTGGGAAGAGACAGTCTTTCAATTCAACACTACTCTTTGGGTTAAAAAGCAGATCCAAACTTAGCCTAACATGAGTTATGAAAGCTCAGTTGCAAAGGTGCAACAACCAAAACACTACGAGGACTCAAAATTTAAAGGAATACTAATGACGTCATACCCTCCTCCGCCGGTGATATATTCATATCCAAAAGATTCATAGTTTACTCCATATGCATATCTCTCTCCTAATAATATCGGTTCGCTTGGGTCATAGCATGCTAGGGCACGCTGAAGTCTGGAAAAACTAGAAGCAAGGACAAATAATCATAAAGCAACAGTCTTTTGCAAAGAAGAGCAGGAATGTTGGGCAGATCACATCTTTGAGAAAATTTAAGAGTTTAAATGTTCGGCCAAACTCATGGAATTTGGTGAAAACTTTGAAATAGTTTTTGGCGATTCTTAGACAAAAAAGTTTAAGAAACAAACGATTTTGTGGCATTAAGGATGGATCAGCAAATAGTAAAGTTCCTTTACCTAATGATCTTACTTTTCAGACAAAAATTACAATTGGAAAATTTCTTTTACTGTACAAGATAGATTAAATTCCCTTCTCTTCGGCTGAGCAATAGATCTGTTGCAAGCTTTTAAAGGATTTGGGCTCAATTTAGAGAATTTCCTCTCCCCTTTGCTTTCCCTAGAGCATTATTTCTAATCAATCAAAAGATCACTGCAATTTAAAATATTCGATTTTCAATGCATAGATTCAGGCAGCATAGGAATCAAATGTTTCCGCCGATTTTTGCTCGTGACCGTGACCCATGGTCGAAAGCTCCAAAGCCTCATTTTCACGAACCAATCAAACGGCGAATAAGCGAAGAGGACAAAAGAGACCCGTGAAGATTTTTCTAAATTTTACCTACCTTCATAAAACGCAACCAGGACAAAACTGTTTGAAATTTCCTGAATTGTTTTGAAGAAATCTGCTCTCCAGATGTTAGGGTCCTCTCCAAACGATGACAACAACAACAACAACAACAACAACAACAACAACAACGACGACGACAACAACAACAACAACAAGCGAAAGTTNAAAGCCTCATTTTCACGAACCAATCAAACGGCGAATAAGCGAAGAGGACAAAAGAGACCCGTGAAGATTTTTCTAAATTTTACCTACCTTCATAAAACGCAACCAGGACAAAACTGTTTGAAATTTCCTGAATTGTTTTGAAGAAATCTGCTCTCCAGATGTTAGGGTCCTCTCCAAACGATGACAACAACAACAACAACAACAACAACAACAACAACAACGACGACGACAACAACAACAACAACAAGCGAAAGTTAAAGGTTAAAGGGACTTATATGATGAGTCTACCACGAGCCATTCGGCCATGGACGACATTTGATTCCTATGCTGACTTTTGCAACTGTCGAACTTAACCAGCATATAAAGAATAGATACCCGATATCATAAGAATAAACTCACTTGATAATCGTGTCGTCATCAATAATAACAAGCCATGGTTTCTTCTTAATCTCGTTATCTGTATGTGCCTTTTCAATGATTTTATACAATTTTGTGCAGTGTCCTGTTTCAGTATTCGGCACTCCAATAAACTCTGTCGGAATATCTTTGTCAGCTTTGTCACTATAATACACAATATGGTTTGCATCTACACCGATAGTCTTCAAGACAAACGGAAGCCTTGTGTTATGGAATTTATCGCACGTTTTCACGGCAACAAAGATATCATCATTTGGAACACTTCCACAATTTGGTTCGTCTTTGTTAACGGTCGTAGCGCAATCTGATTGGTCGAGTTTTTGATTGAGACAAAACTCTTTGACATCTGTCAAGTTAAAGCCTTTATTTTTGTTGTTAATATACATGGCTACTTCGTGTTGAACGTCAATTGAGAAGTCCATTGATGGTGGGTCTTTGGAAAGTCTTTTATCTAGCCTTGAAATGAACGGGAAATATTTCAGTTAAATTAAACTCAACATTAAGTTATTCCTTCTTTCAGAAGCACTGGGTTCAAATCTATGAAAAATGGGTGTAGAATTCTAGTGCATTTTCTTTGCCTCAAATGCCTTCAAAGGAACGTAGGGTACATTGCTATAAAGCCGTGCACATTTTTGATATCTTGATTTTTACAAAATGTGGCATCTATTATATTTGAGGCTGTGACATCATCAAATTTCCAAATCCTAAATCACAAAGAGCGACAGATTTCTACTCGTCACTATATTGTAACTAAAATATTTATAAAAGATCCTAGAATCGAATTATCGATTTATGCTAAAGATTAAGCCATAAATTAACAAAATCAGTCCTGGGTACGATTTATCGTGACCCGTCTAAAGTGGATTCTTTTCAAGGTTCACCCGGTAGATGAAAGCACTGTTAGATAAACGCTTTGAAACATTTTCAATGTTTTTAATCATTTGAAATAATTATTGCCCTACTGGTCGTGAACAATCAATTTCTAAACCTTTTAGCAAGCTGGCCGCTACTATGCGCATACTAACCGGTCTTTTGTTTTACAGGAAAATATAAAGCTCGAGGCCCTCAAAGTACAGACCGAGCTTG
>REGL01000278.1:203568-220500 GCA_004194395.1 Aurelia aurita complex sp. Pacific
AGCTATCCTACGAAAGAGTGTGGATCAAGAGATATTTTTATACATTTTCAAAGGAGAGGTTAGAGTGAGTGGTGTTAGAGCTTCTATCACTATCGTGCTTGAAAATACTTCAAAATGTTTCAAAATATCGTTCGATTCAGATTCTTTTTTAGAATAGCTAAAAGGTCTATTATTTTAGCCAAGTCTCCCATTCTCATGAGAAAAGAGAACAGAAAAGTATAAATTTATAGACATTACCTTTTTCGATGAGAATCTTCCCAGTACTTCTACAAGTTTTTCTAAGTTAATTTCAGTCGTATCTTCACAGAAAAATATCCATTTCTTGCCCTTTGCATGGTCTCCAAATAAGCTGATAAAAGAAACAAACATTTTGATACCGGGTGCGCCAAAATAAACTATGCACTTTTGGCAGGCCACGATAAATCGTACACTGGACCGATTTTGAAGATTTGTGACTTAATCATTGGCAGAAAGCCTGAATTAGATTCTAGAATATTTTGCAAATTTCTCCGTTTTCAGATTTTAGAGCTACAAGCGAGTTTCTTAAAATGTTCGTTTTCGAAAACATTGAAAACGACAAAAAAAACGTGGATCAAATTTTCTAAAGATTCAACATGAATGGACAAAGAGAAAACGAATTCAGCGTGATTTGGGGATTTGGAAATTGATTATTGCAACCATCTGCACGAGCGTTTTTTCAACGATTGGCCTGTTGTGAAATTCTGTAGTAGTTACAATACAGTGCTGCCCCAAAACAAGTCACAAAATCAAAAATGCAACAAGACTCCATGCTTGCTGGCCTCATGACGCTTCCTCGCTTGTCTTTTTAACCTCCTTCAGACACAGGAACACAACACAACCTACACCAAAGCATAAATTCAATGAAATTAGAAAAGAAACGACGTTTCCTTATATCTTTGAAAATAATATTAAATTTCTCCCAAGATACCGGGTGCGCCAAAATAAACTATGCACGTTTGGCAGGCCACAATAAATCGTACACTCGATCGATTTTGATGATTTATGACTTAATCGTTAGCAGAAAGCCCGAACTAGATACTGGGATTTTTTGCAAATTTTATCATTTTCAATTTTTAGAGTTAAAAGCGAGTTTCCTAAAATCTTAGTTTTCGAAAACACTGAAAACGATCGAAAAACATCGATCAAGTTTCCTAAATGATCGACATGAATGGACAAAGAGAGAACTTGTTCGTGGTGATTTGCGATTCAGAAATCGACCAATTGTATTCTGATATACGAGAGTTCGTACTAAACCCCAAAATCCCCCTGAAACGCTTTCTCTTTGTTCATTCATGTTGAATCTCTTAAAATTTGATCGACGTTTTTTGATCGTTTTCAATGTTTTCGAAAACGAATACTTTAAGAAACTCGCTTCTGGCTCTAAAAACAGAAAACGCAAAAATATTTGCAAAATGTCCTTGAATCTAATTCAGGCTTTCTGCTAAAGATTAAGTCATAAATCTTCAAAATCGGTCCAGTGAACGACTTATTATGGCCTGTCAAACGTGCATAGTATATTTTGGCGCACCCTGTAGTATGAACTCTCGTACATCATCTTACAATTAATCGATTTCTAAATCCCAAATCACCATGTAAAAGATTTCTCTTTCCCCACTCATGTCAATTCTTTAGAAACTTGATCAACGTTTTTTATCATTTTCAGTGTTTTCGAAAACGAAAATTTTAAGAAACTCACTTGTAGCTCTAAAAACTGAAAGCAGAGAAATTTGCAAAAAATCCTAGAATCTAGTTCAGGCTTTCTGCTAAAGATTATAAGTAATAAATCTTCAAAACTGGTCCTGTGTACGATTTATCGTGGCCTGCCAAAAGTGCATAGTCTATTTTGGCGCACCTGCAGGGACGTAGGAAGCATCTCAAACTTGAGGGGGCACGACACTTTAAGGGCACGTTTTTCGTTAAGCTATAGGGGCACTTCCTGAAAATAAAAAGGGCACTTCCTTGTTTATTGCAAAATCTTGGGGGGGCACGTGCCCCCAGTGCCCCCCGGTTCCTACGTCTCTGCGCACCTGGTAGATACAACAATATTAGTTTCAAAGTGATGCTCTTTTCATGAAAAAATGTCTTCTCATGGATATGTTCAAATTCTTTGCAAGAGCAACACAAAGCCAAAATGTCTGCAAATCCTAAATCTATTAAATTTAATTTTGTAGCAGCTGTTGAGTAGATGAATAATAATGTTCAAATATTGGATTAAAATCAGTTGACTTAGACCTGCTGTTACAGGTAGTTAAGATAAAAAAGATGATCAAAATGAAGTATTTCAAAAATTATAAAACCATTGAATACATACATTTTCACAAGTGGTAATATTGTCCAGTGGCCATAGGGTGCCCAGTTTTCTTGAGTCATAAGAACATTTAACAAATTCTGAAAAATAAATTTGGATGCATTGAACAGATGAAAGGCATTGCTAAGAATTTTGCCTCTACTCAATAGATTCTCAAGATTGGCCTTGTAGATATTAACATTTGGTTTTCCTGCCTTAGGAGTCCTGTTTAGAGGAATTTACAGTCTTTATATGGCTCAAGGATTCTTATCATAATGCAAAGAACTCTTTTCATATTCAAGGCGGGCAAGACCAGTACTGTACAACAAATTGTAATGAACTACAGAAAAATATCTGCAAAGAATTAAAAATCCAGAGAAACAGGATATGAATAAGGATGAAAAGATGTAAAGAGACAAAACTTACTTCTTCACCACTAATTATTTTAGCTTGTTCTAAAAGATTCTTTTTCAAGACTTCTGCTTTATTTCTATGATATTTGTAATCTTGACTTCTAATAATAACTAAGACATCTCCAAGACCTGCAAAATAATATTATCTAGATTGTCTTATCGGGTCTTATCACAATTTTTCAACAAAAGATAAAATACTACCAGACATGAAATTGAGGATATAATACAGACCTTGTGCACATTTATTAACATGACAAGAATTCTTGACATTATGATAAAAATTCTTGAACCATATGAAAGACTGTAAATTTTTTAACCAAGAATTATTAGGAAGTTGATGTGCACAAGGCCTGTATTGTAACTTGACTACCACACATAGATTTTACAACCAAAGTTATTGTTAGATTGATACTGGAATTTCTCTTAATCTTTCATTTTCATTTTTCATTCTTTATACAGAGTAGAAGCATCACTGAATATATAAATTTTGCTTAACAGTGCCCTGTCAACAAAACAAAAATAATCTAAACCCTATTTACTGTACAATGCTATTTTAAACCAAAAGTAATAAAAAAGAAAATATAGAATCTGATACATGCATCAGGGAATTACACAATTGCAAACTGGATTTAAACCTTCCGCTGTTGAAAACATCCCTAGGACACAAAAGAGCTTTTCATTAACGGAAGCCAAACTTTTGGAACAAATTAGGTTCTGAAGCCAAAACAACAAAGTAGCTTTTCTGCTGTAAGAAGCTGTTACCTGAACCACAACAAATTTTAAGCAGCAACAAATGTGTCTCTCACCTAATTTCTTCTGATGAACTGTTTTCTCTATCTCTGTTTTATCTGTCTGCAAGAACAATGGAGGAATGCATCAATAAACATTGCAAAATGTCATTATCAATCATGAATTAAACAAATAACAAAAAGTACTCCAATGAAGCAAAGTTATCTGGAGAGAAGCTACCGTAAGACTAAAACATTACAAACTATTATTGGCACAATAACAATGGACACCAGCGTCTTAGAAATAAACCAACA
Organism: Aurelia aurita complex sp. Pacific; assembly: GCA_004194395.1. Lineage (NCBI taxonomy): Eukaryota > Metazoa > Cnidaria > Scyphozoa > Semaeostomeae > Ulmaridae > Aurelia > Aurelia aurita complex sp. Pacific. The sequence continues at coordinate 207,333 of REGL01000278.1, forward strand.
TATAAATGATAAAATATTGCAGATACTACAAAAAAGTTTATGATTAAAATGTTTGTTGTTACCTCAGATGCCACTCCAAACTTGAAATTCTCCTCTCCTTCAATTATTGTCTCCTTTGTGCATGCAGTAGGGTCTGATGGAAATAATTAAGGTAAACAATTAACATATGGATAAATGGGAAAACAAATGGGAAAAGGATCCCAACGCTGCATAACAAAGGGTCTTTAGTTTAAATTCACTATAAAAATAGATTGAAAAAAATTCACGTTGTATGTTCACTGTGATTGCAGTATCAAATTTTTGTGCGCTAACAACAAGGAATTTTTTCACAATGTTTTAATGAATAACAAGTATTACTTGTCATTTTTGCATCCTTTTTTCTGCAGCTCTGTGAAGGAAATTAGTCTCTTGTCTTGGAGCACATGTTTTTCCATGCCTGGCCACAAGCACATAGGATTTTACAACTTTTTTGGGTAAAAAATTTCCTCTAAACTTTAAGTTGTTAACTTTTACTTAGACAAAGGGCTCTATTACAAAGTATCTTTCTCTTTATAGATAAATCATTTCGCTAGCTACTACCCAGCCATATCACCCACTTCAAAAACTTTATACTTGCATCATTATCAATTATCATCATTATTAATCAGGTTGATCATGGAATCTCTTCATGTGTCCTCATGGCACTGCACATAGATACATATTGTCTAGCTATCTCTTTGAGAATGAATATTGGGAGAGCTTTCTTGCATTTAAAATTTGGAGCTTAAAATTGGAAGACTTTTAGGTTATCAGATCACACACAACATTATACATTACCTAAGAACACGATAAACGTGAAAGCCAAAATTAGGAATAAACATAGAGCTCTTCTCGTTGCTTCCATGTCTGCAGCTGTAGCGTCTAGTGTTTACTTCTTTTCACTTCCTTTCATCGCTTTTCATCGTGGCATCTTTTACTCCAACATTCCAAATCTTCTTCGTTGCGAGTGAGTGATGCAAATGGTGTTGTTGTGTTGCTTTGCTCCTGCAAAGAGGCTTGAAGAATTTCTGTCATGCTGTTGTTGTTGTGCCTCCCCGTTTGTATTGTTGCTTTTTGGTCCACCAGAGAACAGGGAGCAAGTCACAGAGTTTACTGCTTTGGCACAGAAGTTTTAAAAGCTGTGTTGAGCCTGGAGAAGCTGCCATAACACGCTGTAAAGATTTAATCAAGAGATTGTACATCAGCATGACGTAAAATTTCATCAAGGCCATCCAGTCAGTGATAAATAGAGATTTGTTGAAAGACAAAACATCGATTTAGGCCCATTTTTCATCAGACATTATTTGACAAAAAATTAAAACCCTTGGCATTGTTCATGAATTATTGGTGATGGTGCCGTTGAGTGATACAAGAATAATGGTACATAAAGAGAAGGTGAACAATTTATACTTGGAAGTTTCAGAGGAAATGTGATTTTTCTTGCAGTTTTGTGTGTGGACATGGAACTTGGAAATGCACCCATTGGACAATACAGATCACATGACCCTCCAAAGAACTTTGCTTTGCAGTGAGTAACATTATCAATCATTTGTACAGAATGCAAGTGTATGAAAAGCCTTCAGAAATCTAGCACCACCTCAAATTATACAAATGCGTTCCATGAAGAATCCACAAAATCCAAATTGTGTTCCTCCAAACTGGAATGTTTGTATCTTGCATATGTGCAAATTGAAATGAGATTGATTTGTGTGGAAATTTCATATTTTTGCAGTTGAAAACAACATATTAAGACAAAAGATTCTTGTTGATTGGCAATTGCACTGCTTAGATTTTAGATACGTAGAAAATTGCATGCAATAAAATCCCTATCTACAGTAGTCCCAGACTGCTATCTTTGTTGTGCGCGCGGAAGTTCTTCCACGCGAAATTTCATGTATAACAAAGGAACAACAATAGAACCATTCTTCTTAAAACAATAGCCAGGCGCGCATCTTCTGTGCGCACTTTGCAGATTTATCAGTCTGGCAGTAGTCCCCTTTCTATTAAGCTGCTCTCTCTAACAAGCTCCCCTCTAGAGTCTCCAAAATCAAATAAGCCGCCCAGGGGCTTACAGTCAAAGTGGAAGAAGCATACAACCTATCTTTTCAATATTCAAAATAGAATCGTATCTTCATTGGATATTTTTCTTTGCATAACAAAATCTTCAAATAGTCTTATGCATTGTGGTTTCCAGGGGAAAAAACTCCTTGTAATCCACTATGCTCTTCCCAATGGAAGCAATATTTGAATGAAGCGGAAGTAAATGACAAAGCAATAATCAAATAGACATCCAGTCATGAAAATCCATTTTCAAATAATCTTTGAATTTACATGGTACACTTCTTCTGCTTTGGCTGTAACAGAGCTTTTATGGTAAATTGCTGCTCGCCTTCAGTATAAACTTTCTAGTCTAAATTTTATGGTACTATATTATTTTTATGATTGTTTTAGGGTGAAGTTATGGAGGGTAACATCAGGAAGCATTGTGCCTGCAGTGCGCCATCAGTCAGTTCCATTACTAAGGCAAGATGAGGGAACAGAGGTGGCAAGAGAAGCTCTGGAAATGGTTGAAAGGAACCAAGGTTGGTAGAATTATTTTATTTGTCCTGTTTACCAACAATTTTCATTCTCTAAGTGTACTTTTACCACCTGGTAATGTCTTTCAGGACTGAGTCAGCATCTCTTATTGTTTCGTAGATGAAAGGCAAGAAGAAGAATTGATTATTCATTGGCAAGAGAAATTATTTTGTGAGGTAAAAATTTGTGTAAAAATGTAGTTTAATCATTTTGTTGTAGATTGTTTTCAACTGTTCTATTAATTTAAGTAGAATCCATGCACTCCTCATCTCCCTAACACTCACATTGTATCCCATTGTAATACCCATTCCTTTAATTTCCATCTTTTGGACAACTTCCTGGCTCCCAACCTCCTCAACATTCAAGTCACAGGCTTTCAAACACTCAATAAACTCCTCTTATCTTACCTGTCTGCGAACTCTTTTTTCTTCCAGTACCTAAGTACTCATATAATAGTTACTACAGTACCTTTCTTTAGAGATTAAGAGCTAGGAAAATGCAAGGCACTCATTGGCCTTCAATTCAACCTCACTGATTCTTCCACTCTTTTCAGAGAGAAATTGCATTTTATGACAATCCACTCAACTGTGTATCAGCTTTGGACCAAAAATATTCTGAAGATATCAGACAACTTGCGTAAGTCAAATTGATAGTGCATTTCAAAATTTCAATTTTTGTCCATAGTTATGGGATGATTTTTAGTATGCTTCAGGTGTAGAATGCATCTAGTATCTTGCATAAACATTTCAATAATCCTGTGGAAAATAACATAAAGATGGTCCGGTCCAGGGGAATTAATGCTCAATGGCATGAATGAGAGTTTCTGACTTTTAGTACCCTGTATTTGGCTCCTGTACAGGTACATGTACCCCAAAAACTAAGGTACCCCAAAAACCACAAAGTCAGTTGAAAGGCAATATCTATAGAAGAACAACATAAGACACAAAACTCTTGCTGATTTATAATGCTCAGACAACTAGGCTACCTAAAAATATAAGTTTGCCATGAATATATTGGATTAAAGAAAAATTCTGGGATGCAAAAGAAAAAATATTGAACTTAAAATTTTACAGATTGTCTGCTTGAACGCATTGCAAGTCGGAAATTCTTACATTAAGTTTGCAAACTAAAGTTTTTCAGTATCTTTCATGTGTCCTCTTATCAGAAAAGCACAACTGTCATCATGCAATATGATGAACCTATAGAATAATGGGCATCCTGACTTTGGCAAATCTTTGTGTGGTTTTGGGGTACATTTAACTAAAACATGACGAAGAAAACCAAATGAAACAAATAATATTTTCCAGACACAAAAACTTAATCAAGTAATCAAAATATAAATTTGCACATATTTGCAGTTGTTTTTTCATCGTGTTGCGGTGTTTCTGCAGACAAATTCATTCACACATGCGTCACCGCAAGCATCTTGGGATCCGACGATCAATGCTGGTATCATGGTCTTTCCTTTTACGAATTAACTTAATCAAGGATGCATGTGAAGTACTTGGTGGGCCAAAATAAACTGTGCGCTTTTGGCAGGCCACGATGAGTAGTACCCTGGACTGATTTTGAGGGTGTGTGACTTAGTCTTTAGCAGAAAGCCTGAATTAGATTCAGGGATTATTTGCACATTTTTTTTTCAGAGTTTAGAGCTAGAATCAAGTTTCTTAAAATTTACGTTTTTGAAAGCACTGAAATTAATCAATAACTGTGAATCAAATTTTCCAAAGACTCAACATGAAAGAGAAAACATTTCAGGGTGACTTGGGGATTTAGAAATTGATCAGTGTAAACTTCTGCACAAGCATTATTTCAAAGCTTGGCCTGTTGCGAAATTCTGTAGTAGTAGCTGGAATAAAGTGCCATCCCAAAAGCTGTCACAAAATTCAGCAAGACTCCATGCTTGCTGGCCTCACAACGCTTCCCTGTTTGTCTTTTTAACCCCCTTGACACTGGGAATGCAACCTGTACCAAAGAATAAATTCAATGAAACTTCAACAGGAAATTTTTTAAATTCCTTCCAAATTAGAACAAATACTCATGCATTGGATCATAAATGATCAATTTCTAAATCCCCAAACCATGGCAAAAACGTCCTCTCTTTGTCCATTCACGTTGAGTCTTTAGAAATTGAAAATTTGAAGAAACTTGCTTATACCTCCGTAAAAAGAAGACTAAAAAATGTACAAAAATTACTGGCATCAATTGAAGATCTTGGCTAAAGACTAGCTTATAATCTTCAAAATCGGTCGCGTATACAATTTATCATGGCCTGTCAAAAGTGCATAGTTTATTTTGGTGCACCCGGTAGAAACATCAAAATTTGTAATGATAATGAAAAAAATTATCAGGGAAAATTTGCATTTTCAATATTTTGATACTTGGAAAATACGTGCACTTTGTAATTGCTAAGGAATCAAAAACACAATGCCTCTCGTTAAGCTTGGGTTGTCAGCAGATTTCAAAATATATGTAGAATCATGAAAAATAACACTTTTAAAGATTGCTATGGACCAAAAGGTCTGATAAGTAAAAAACCAATGTGGTTTTTGGGGTACATGTCATGTGGGTTTTGTGGTGCAATAGATACTTCCACTGAAAATAAGTTTGCAGCTATAGTTTCTATCCATCACTGATTTATAATGATGGCTTGTTCCCAAATAACACAATCATAGGTGCATCAACTGCAATCTTCTGGATTTTTTTGTTTGTGCGGCTTTTGGGGTACATATTGTGAAAAACAAGCAACTTTGCCATATCAGTACTCCGTCAATCCTAAGTAAAAAATAGCAATAACCTAAGGGAAGAGCTCGTTTTTGGCAGCCCAGCATTGACACAAAACCATTTTTGAAATGAAAACAGTAGAAGAAAATTATAGCAACTTGCTTTTTTTGTGGTTTTTGGGGTACATGTACCTGTAATTGTGAATTTCTGTATTTGCATCCTGTATTTCTAGGGCTGGTAGTGGCAGAAAGAACAAGAGAATATTTACGTATGTGGATGCAGATTGCCACAGAATTGATGCAGATGGTGGTATCTTTGGTGATGTATGTTTCGTGCATCATGCACTGTTCTACTAATAGCAGTCCTTTTCGGGAATAAAACAACACGCGTGCGGCAAAACACACAGGCAAATTCATTTGCGCGTGCGATTCGCACACGTAGTTATTCAAGACGGTATTTAAAAAGTGACACAAAAATAGGTCTTCAAGTCTCCCTTTACTGATAAAGATAATCACACTATCGATAAAATGAATATCATTGTTCATATGTTTATGTGTCAATGAAGTGTTTACAGGACTATACTAAGCAGTTTCTTCCTCCGTAAACTCAGACTCGTCAGTGTTGTCTGATTCTTCCAAACTATCAATGTCAACAGGACAAATCTGTTGTCTGCTCGGTTCATTTTCTTCATGAACATCGGTATCGGTAACAACAATTACCTTTGCTCTATGAGCACCAAATGTCGCAATTATTTCATATTGTGGGTAGGGTATTGCCACTTGGGACTTTGTCGAAGGTGTTATAGGATTTGTCAGTAATCATGGTTTATTGAAGCACATGCTTTGACATTGGATGTGTCAAGCATCAAAGTACCACTTTACTTAAGCAAAATAACACTCTGCGCGTGCGATAAAAAGCACTTGTGACTCAATTTGCGTGTGCGTCCACGCGTGCGTGTGCGATCGCATGCGTCAAGCGAAAAGGCCTGTAATAGGTAATGCAAGGTGCTTACTAAGGCAAGAGTATAGAGCCACACAGAGGGCAGCTCTTTTACGCAAAAAAAAAATTTAAGAATCTGGAAAGCATCTTTTCAGTAGGTTTCTTTTCCAAGCTGCGTTTTTCTTACAGGTTTGTGAGGAAAAATTTCCTCTTAATTAATCTTTTTCTTTTGTGATATTCTGCCTGAAGAGTGTTGAAAAAAGAATGAAAAAGCTACGGTATCAATCGCAAGCTGTTCTTTTTACTTCTTTTTCTCTTTCTGCAATGCCACGAGAATGTTTTCACAAGAACTACTTAGGAACGGTATATAGAAATAGTCCATTACTGCACTGTTTTTAGCCCCTGTAAGAATGGCACATTCAGCACTTGAAGTAAGTTCGAGAATCCTTCAGAGAGCTTGCAGGTTTTCATCTAGAAATGGTGCTTATTTTTAATGGCTTAGATGTTCATGTAAAACAAAAGCAAATTTTGCTTATCAATAGTTTACTTTATTAACTTTTATCACAAGCCAAATCAAATATCATATTTGCCCCATATTTTAGGCTGCTAGTTATATGACAAATAGTGGAGAAGAAAGACATACATTCTTGGTTGAGAAGATGGCAGGTCTTAATCTTATGAGTGTTGGAAGAAGGTATTTCTTTATTCCTATTATCTTAAGTTTCTCTTCCATTTGTTTTCTCTGGATGGAAGACTAATTCAGTTTGGAGTTTTTAACAGAATGGAGCTCCTAAATTAACCACTGTCAGAATAGACGATTACGCAAAAGATGGCGGCGAGGAACTTTCTACCAAAATGCACTGCGATCTTCAATCGAATTCCTATAGAATCGTTAAAGATTCGTTATTCGAACGCAATGCATCTTGGTAAAAAGTTCCTTGCCGCCATCTTTAGCATAATCGTCTATGAACATCTCCCTTAAATGTGATGATTTGAGAACAAAGAGAATGTTCTGGTCATTTTTCAGAAACAACGCATTTATTGATAACGATTTTTGCTTGGGTATCCTTCGTTGCAGCAAATTTTGTTGAAAAACGATCCCCTTCTAACAAATTGTTGTAGGAACTTAACATAGTGCACGAGCGGTTTACTGTAGAGCCCAGAGCAAAGAGAAATGGATAGCCTTCACACATATACATTGTAATTTAAAAGGCAAATCAGCAAAAAAGAAAATGCACTGAAAAATGATGGTTTGCAACGGCAGGGAAACTGCAACTTATTTTGATGTTCTTTTCATTTGGTAGATCAATCATTTTGTGCACTGGAGAATTGTTTTGTTTTGTAAGAGTAAAGAGATGCTTAGAAATTAAAAGAAAAATTATCATGCATTTTTGCCAAGACGCTAATCATTCTGTCATGTCGTTTGCAGGAATCTATCTGCTACAGATCAACGATCAAAAATCGTTGAAGAGATTCCATCGAAGCAGGTTCTAGATAGTCACGTGATCACAACACCAAGCAGAATCATGTACATAATGGCAGATTTATGCCCAAATAAGAGGTATGCCAAGTTTTGTCCAACTTTCTGAGTTTGGAAATCTTCTTAGCTACTTCGATTTTATTTTCCAGCCAACCTTGGTTGATAGAAACGGACATATTTGTTGCTAGCACTGACTAATACTGTCGATTGATGAAGGGTCTTTGCTATACCGGCATGCCTTGCACTTGACATAGCTTTGGTGTCGGCCATTTTAGTGGACCATTGAAATGGCAAAAACAGAGAAACCGCCAAAGGATGTTTGGCTTGATAACGCGCTTTGCTTGAAATGTCGTTCTTATTTCAATTCGCATCAAGGTGCTTATATTGTACTTAATTTACTTGTTTATCTTTGTACAATTACACTACACGTAACAAGAAGATTGCTCTATNTTGATAGAAACGGACATATTTGTTGCTAGCACTGACTAATACTGTCGATTGATGAAGGGTCTTTGCTATACCGGCATGCCTTGCACTTGACATAGCTTTGGTGTCGGCCATTTTAGTGGACCATTGAAATGGCAAAAACAGAGAAACCGCCAAAGGATGTTTGGCTTGATAACGCGCTTTGCTTGAAATGTCGTTCTTATTTCAATTCGCATCAAGGTGCTTATATTGTACTTAATTTACTTGTTTATCTTTGTACAATTACACTACACGTAACAAGAAGATTGCTCTATCATTCAAAAGGATGTATTCACAAAGCTTGGCAGTTGCAATGGCCTCTTTAGTTTTATATGTTTTGTACTGTATAATGATCATAAAATCATGACTACCAGATTATGCTGAATGTTCCAGATACAGGATCTATTTAAATACCAGGAAAATTAGATTATGTGACGTAGATTAAAAATCTCTATGCCTTAATTCTTACATGAAATCAAAATTTCAGTGGTCATATTCTAGTACTCAGTTTAGAACTTTGTTTGAATATGGGTTTTCGTTTATTTTCAACATCCTTTATTTTTGTTGACGTAAAGACAGTATCGCTTCTTATTAATCCTAACATTATGTTTTGCTTTCAGCATCAGTACAAGAAATGACGAATTCGTTTTGTGCATCATCAAGGTATTTCTGTTAAGTTTTGCAAACAATAAATCTTCAGAATTTAAAGGTTGATGGTTAAAAGTTTGTAAGTGGAGAGCCAGCAACAAATAGTTTCATGCAGTTCTGAAACATTGAAAGGAAAACATGAAAAAGTGAATGTAACAACCAATCTACTTTACTTAATTCCTGAATCATTTCCAAGAGTTCGCCAATAGACAAAATCGGCTAAGGTTTGTTTACACCCATTTCAAGTCATGTGATCAATCTCTTGATAAAGCGTCTCTCGATCTCTCTAACATATTTCGTGCCGTGTAAAGTGCCATGAGTGCAAAAAGTAGGATAATACTAAAACTTCCCAAGAGTATGGTCAAATGACTTGAAATAGGTCAAACAAACCTTTGCCGATTAGGTCTATTGTCTTTTCTAGCTCAGTCTTTAATAAATTTGGTTGATGCTTTTCTATCAATTCCGGCTGTTTCCAGATAGAATTTTCAAGAAATCGTGTATAATGCTTTAAGTAGGCGGCTCAAAGATCAAAAAAGGAGTCACCGAGTGTAAGTTTGACTAGAAATTAAATCATCAATTTTTGGAACTGGTGTAACAAACGATTTCTTGTGGCTTGTTAAATATGGATGTTTATTGGTGCACCTGTTTAATTTCTCATTTGATTATAGTAGGACCAAATTATATCTAAAAATAGTTAATTTCTGAACAATACCTAAAAAGCAGTTCACGTTTTTGCTTATCTTTTGTCTTTATGTTTTGATACAAAATTGCTTTGGTTTTTCTAATGCTGTCTGTTCATAGGCTACATTGATAAGGTATTTGTTCAATAAGGTTACATCGATAAGATTTTTGCTGTTGATAACATGGTTTGTTATCCATTTACTTGCAGATTGATGCCAATGGCCAAATTGTTGTCAAACCAGACATGAGCAGAGACATTCCTTACAGAATAGAAACCTTGCATGAAGCCAAAGGTAACTACTTGCTTGGATTTAGCAATTTTATATTGCTCGTGGCACTTTAAATCGTTTTGTTTGGATCTGTGTGAGTAATATGATCTTCTTGATAATATCAAAGTAAACATTGAAATAATTTTTAATAAATTGTGTGCGATTTACAAAAATATTCATTGATGAATTTGTGAATTGATGAATTGATTGATTGATTGATTGATTGATTGATTGATTGATTCATCGATTTATTGATTGACGGACTGATTATCGGTTGCTATTTTATTCCAGAGATATTCGAGTTTACACTCAAAGACACTTCACAAGAGATGTCGAGGTATGTTGAATGATATATCTTATCTCATAACACTCCTTACGAAAGCTTCGCACTTGTACAAACTTGATCTTTAAAAGCTTGTAGCTCATTATTGAATTTTCCATGGATTTGCAAAATCCTGATTTCTATAATTGATGTAAGGTCTTAAGGACAGGGTCATCTTGCCATGAATCCTGTGCATTTTATCGTTATTTTTTTATGTTTGATCAAATGCCAAATAAATCTTTTGGGACACAGATGCTTCAGCCTGTGCTATAAAATTATCTTTTTTCATTGAATAAATAACCATGAAGCTTAAGAACTGCATTATGTGCTAGCTTGTCAATTTTTATTTGTCATTATCATTGCAGAACAGAGAAAGAACAGGAATCCAAACTTCTGGGCGAGGTAAGACCACAAAACGAGATATATACCACCGTTTGGAACAGTATCATTATGAATATACGATCAAAACTTCTGGGCGAGGTAAGACCACAAGAAGGGTAGTGTCATACCACCGTTTGGTGCAGTAACATTATGAGCATGCATCGCAAATTATTATTGAATACTTTCAAGTGATAAGAAATAACCTGTGGACTTTTTAATGGTTCTTGATAGAAAAGAATACACTGCAATGTTTTCTTGGCAATATTTTAACTTCCAAAACATTAGCCCCCTGAGTGAACTCATGATAATGAATATTGCCGTGATAGTGACAATCGGTGCTGAATTAATTGATAGATAGATTGATTTAATATTTGATTGATTGATAGATGGATAGCATAGCTTCTAAATCTTTAAAAAGGTTGATGCAAATTCTATGACCTATTTCTCTGAACTGGATGGCTTCAAAATACTTTTGCTATTTCGCTATAATTCTACCGTAGGAATTTTCTAAAATCATCAAATAGTTTCAGAATTAAAGTGATTTTCTTCTTTCAAGAAATCAAGAAAATGTTTCATAAAAATTTAAAACCATCGAAATATTTAAAGTGCTTGACACAACATGAAATAGTTTCCAAGAAAACTCTAGTTTATGGTCATTCTTCTAGTCTGCGATTTAGAAATTTGATCACGTCACATAGTCAAATGAGTTTAAATATTAAATAGGCCGTAATCTAAAAAACTATTCAAAATTTCCGAAAAGTCCAATGGTAGAATTGTAGCACAGTAGCTAAAGTTTCTATCAAGACATTCAGTCAGAAGAAATAGGTGATAGAATTTTACACCCACCTTTTTACGCCGATTTAAAGATTTTGAGCTTATACTTAGATAGATTGATTTGATATTTGATTGATTGATTGATTGATTGATTGATTGATTATTGATGCAAGGGCTTGATTTTATGCTATATTTCTAGCTATATGACAGACATGCAGAAGTAATGGCATCACAAACAGGAATGGAGTTATACCCATTGGTAATTTACGAAACGATATCATTTTTCTGCCATGGTTTCTAACTTAACCTATTTTTCAATTGAATTACGAACCTTTTAACATTAAGACCACAATGTTTTAATCATAAGGATAAGGCAAGCTCAAATCGAAACGATACATGATCATTGTGTAGTCCAATCAATTAACACGTACGAACTGGATTTGTTTTAATGATGGAATGGTCTTGATTAACTGGAATTTTCAATTTGACACTGATTTGCAACTCTCAATTAACCCTTAGATGATGTTCGTCGTGGTTATAATGCTTAATTCTATACTAAAGCTGCGCTTGTTACCCAGTGTTTCCGCTTAGGAATCATTAGATCTTTCATCTACGTAACTCGTTGGAATACGGACAAGTTGAAGTTGTATTTCTGTCAATTCATCAAGATTTATCTCATGTTTTTAATTTCTAAATATCTGTTTATGATATTTTTGCTTGCATTTCAGCCTGCAGTGGATGAGCTGATTTACTACTGCTTTGGTGAAATTGGTAAGTTTGAGACATTTCTCCCCCCTCCCCCAATGAAATTTGATGTCTTCTGATTTTCCCTATAGCATACCAATATTCTGGACATTTCAAAATCTTAATGCGTTTTTCTATTAATTTAATCATAATTCAATCTTATGAAGAAATTTCTCTCTTTGTTCTAGTTTGTGCCAAGAATTTCGACTATGACGATTTGTTCGTGGAGTTTTTCGTTGACCTACCACAAAGTAAGTCTGTTTTGACTTCTTCTTTAAAATTCTTTGATTTTCTTTGGTAGTGCATCCTTCACTTACACTACTAAACTCTTAGCTACCTATTTTCCGTGAAAGTAGTCGAAGTAGACAACAACAACAACAACGCAACAACAACGACGACAACAACAGCAACATTTTTTGCTCGAACTGTAGTTTAAGCGTCCATCAGTCTATCAGTGGCGATAACTACGAACTTGTAATAAGTCTATAGTTGAAATACAAATTCTCATTTACCTGCCCCGTAAATTATCCAGTGGAGACAGCAGCCTCATTTTGACACTGTATTACAGTTTTGGCCATGAGTTTTTATGGCAGTTCTTTCCCGTTATTTGTCCGTTAATTGGCCAGTTCAACTAACATGCCTTGCACGCGCCTATTCTTTGTTGTTGGCCACTTTAGTGGACCATTAAAATGACAGCAACGAAGAGACCGCCAAAGTATGTATTCACGAAGCATGCCGGTTGCAAAGGCGCCTTTAAAGGGTCTGTTTCATCCAGCATGCCTTGCACGTGCCATCTCTTGGCTGGCCTTTGTTGCCGCATGAAAATTGCGACAACAAAGGAAGACCAAGAGACGGCACGTGCAAGGAATGCTGGATGAAACAGACCCTTTCATCAACAACTCTTTATCTTAATTCTTTCTCGATTGCAGATTGGTATTCCATGAAAAAAACTCTAAGCTGGACCACGCAAAACTGCTCTCAAAATGCAGTAAGCCTACCTTTTATTCATGAATTTTCAAAACTCATATTTTGTAAAGATATTAAGTTTGAAAAAAAAAAAAAAAAAAAAAAAAAAAAAAAAAAAAAAAAAAAAAAAAAAAAAAAAAAAAAAAAAAAAAAAAAAAAAAAAAAAAAAAAAAAAAAAAA
>REGL01000278.1:237185-248472 GCA_004194395.1 Aurelia aurita complex sp. Pacific
GATGAGTGCTTTCCCGAAACAAAATTTTCACATCTAAGTAGGCGTGTGACAGATAGGAAAATTAACATTTTAGTCTTGAAGGTTTCTATGGTTTGAATATCGGCCACGTACTTTTCATTGCTCAGCCCACCTAACTTTTTTCTTCCTCATACTCACCCGGTATGGTTTCATGACATTACCTGTCCCTATCAAATATTTTATTTTCTTTGTCGTCTCATGAGCTCATCACCAACGAACAATAAATAGCCGTTTTGTCTCTGTTCGTATGCTGCATGAGCATGACAAATATATACCAGAATGTTTGTACCCGTTTTGGCTCATCAAGTCATCACCAAAAGGGATTGGCAAACCGTTTTGTTTTTGCTCCAATGCAGTTTTTATTCATACAGGTATATTTAGCCTCAATATGTATTCACTGGAAATTATCAAATCTATATCTATGCTAAAAAGGACTTCTTCAACAAGACAGCAAATATACCTGTTCCATTGTTCCAGTGCAGTGAGTGTCGCAGAATGACGTATGCCAAAACGTAGAATCTTCAGTTCTACCGGGTGACTAAAAAAGACTCTGTTCAGAAATAGCATAGGTTCCAAATCTTTAAAAAGACTGGTGTAAATTTGAGTGACCTATTTCTTTGAACCGAATGACTTGAAAGAAACTTTAGCTATTTCTCTATAATTCTGCCGTTGGAATATTCTGAAATCTTCAATATTTTCAGAATTAGAGTGTTTTTCTTCTTTTTCAAGAATTCAAGAAAAATTTTCCAAAAAACTTTAAGCCATCGTAATTTCTCAACTGTTTGACGTAACATGAAATAATTTCGAAGAAAACCGTAGTTTATAAATGCCTACAATATGGTATCAAGCAAAAGTCTCTCACTCATCTGGTTTATGATTTTGAAAATTGATGACATCGCATCCTCAAATGAGTTGAAATGTAAGATGCGCTGTAATTTCCAAAAATATTCAAAATTTCTGAAAAGTCCAACGGTAGAATTATAGATAAGTATCTAAAGTGTCTTTCAAGCCATTCAATCATAAGAAATAGGTCATTGAATTTTACACCCACCTTTTTACGCCGAGATAAAGATTTGGAACCTATGCTTTCAAAATATGCCTTGAATCGCGATCAAATTTTCCTAACACTTACAGCGGTGATGATTTGAGCACGTTTAGCAAGCAAGTGTTATCCTCTTGTTATTCTCTGAATGCTTTTTATGCTTCCAGGGATGGCGCTACTGCTCACCCGGTACATTTTAGCAAGCACTGTTTCTTTAGTTTTGAGATACCGTGCATTCACAGATAAACCTCATTTCATAGTGGCTAGTTTATCATAATGCTAAATTTGACTGATGTATATGCTCTTCAATCTTCATTCTTTTGTTTTCAAAATGCTTGATTTTGCGGAAAGCAAAAGAGATGATTGACTGGTTGACTGGTGGTGGTGAAAGACCGGCCTGTCACTAAAATATTTTCAGAGCCTTACACATCAAAAACCCTTTATCCTTTATTCTTATGTCGAAAATATAATATGAAGGGAGAGCGTTATCAGAGAGTTTTCCTTGTCAGAAGAAAACTGCAGATTTTTCTTCACGCAGAGTCCAAAAAAACAAAAAATCTACAAACGCTTTTTACTATCAGCAGAGTCAGAGAAATTTTCGATGTTTCAAGAATCAGCGAAATTTGATTTTTTTCTTCAGAATTTTGTCATAAAAACTTTCTAAAGTAGAACCTTGAATAATGTCTCAAAAAGAAAGCAGTTTGTTCGTTAGCCTGCGTGCAGCCTCAACGATCATCCTCCTGGAAAGTATCTACACTTTAGGATTGTTGGTTGAGGCTGCACGCAGGCTGTTTGTTCACATAAGTGATCTATCCGATAGAATAGAAGTTAACTTCGGAGTACCTCAGGGATCCATCCTTGGGCCGTTGTTGTTCAACATTTGCGTAGCTGACCTCCAATCAGAAATGACAAAGAAAGAATATCAGTATGCCAATTATACAACATTGTATTGCCATGCTAAGCTTAAAAATGTCGAATTCCTTCAATAGACCTTTTAGCTATTCTCAAGAGAATCAGACATATGAAACAGTGCATTGAGCAACTAGGAACATGGGCAGCAATAACAATCTTGCACTGAATAGGGAAAGACTACACTCATGATGGTTCTGTCAACACAAGAAATTTCAAGGAGACATGGCCTAAAAGACGTTGAACTAGAAATTCTTGTTAAATTGGTCGTTTATGTTCTTGTATCATATGGGACTTAAACTGTCACATGAAATCGCAAGAATAATAGCTTTCTTTTGCAAAAATACAACAATTTGTAAAATACAATTGCTCGGAATGTGGATTTTCATGCCATTATTTCATCAACTCTTTAAGAACTAAGTGACAATCATGTAGTATCTTCATTTGGTTTTTTATGCAATTACGCAAAGAGAAAGTTTGACGGTTGATAATATGCTACAATTCTCGTGATTAAAAAAAATTCACTTTTTAATTGGATCACCCATTAAAACTAGGACAAAATTAAGTTTTTAGAGGACAGTTTTTGTTTAGAGAGCTTACTACTTCGTTTTCAAACATGCTAGAAGAACTTTGACAATAAGTAATATTTGCTAAAAATTGTGTTTAAATCGTTTTAGGAAGGATGCCAACAGAATTGCAAATTTGTAAAAACATGAGTTTAGAACTGATGTCCTTCCTAATTTACTCAATCAATGTTTTTTCGCGTTGATTGTGCAGGTACCTCCTACGAAGTTGT
This sequence comes from Aurelia aurita complex sp. Pacific, assembly GCA_004194395.1. NCBI lineage: Eukaryota > Metazoa > Cnidaria > Scyphozoa > Semaeostomeae > Ulmaridae > Aurelia > Aurelia aurita complex sp. Pacific. The sequence goes on from REGL01000278.1 coordinate 239,951, forward strand.
GTAAATAGTTATTATAGGAGCTCATTAAAAACAAAGTAATTTAAACATGGGTAGATAAAATGGTTTGGTTAAATAGAGAGCTCCACCCACCCGCTCAGAGCTCCAACGTATAAATGATGATTCAAAAATACCGCACACAGAATCGTACACACTCATATTTTTTAGCAGCTTACAAGAAACGGCCAACTAGATGAGAAAACTCATTGATTAAGTTATACTTTTAATGGTTTTTATGAATGTTGGAGAAGCACAAAAGTTCTCAACCTCGTTCCCAGGGCCCTTTGTCATATTGGGACGGAGACGAAAAGACCCTGGAGACGAGCTTGAAAAGTTCTTTCTTTGCTCTGGAGCCCTTTTTTACATAGTTTCTTTTACAACCTTTTAATGTGCATTTTCGGGGACTAACTTCAGCATGCATTTGTCCTAATATCGATTTATGATTTCCGATAAAAGATGTCTGGCAGGTGAGATGATACCATTTATATCTGGGATTCAATTTGACTCGAAAGCAGTTGCTGATAAAGTCATGCGAATCGAAACTGAAACTTGGGCAGTGTTGTGGCTTTCAAGTTGTTTGACCACACCTAAGTTGGTATCATATTTTGCCGATCCTAACGATTTTATGAGTCAGATAAGAGACATCTATCAAAAATATTGATATGTCCACATCTGTAGAAGCGATAACTGTGAGTGAAAGTTTAGGTCGCATCATATATATAGCATTGAGATTTGAGAAGTTTATATTTCGACGATTACATGTAATTTTTCTGAGAAACTAAGAATTTGAGCCAGTACAGAAAGTTTCTTAAAATGATCAGATTTTGAGTACCCAGAGTTTCTTACGAGTCTCTTAAAGGTTGCATAGCAGAGTTAGCGTTTGCTACCTGTGCTCTCGTGCACATTTCAAAAAGGCCTTTCCAATGTTCAGACATTACTCAGAGTAAGATGATACAGAACAAAAGTGAAAATAAAGTGAAAGTTTAGGTGGCATTCAAAAGTTTACATTAATAGCCACAAGTTTGGGACGAATAAATGTCGGATAAATATTTATGGACAAACAATATTCGGACGCTTTTCACGGAATTTCAGACGTTTTTACGGATATTTCGGACGACTTAAATCTTCATATTTACAGTTTATATTTGCTTATTTCAAACTAAAAATGATAGTTTTCGCTGCATTCTTACCACATTCTTTTTCAATACAAAGCGTTTCATGAGCAAGACATTACGTTTTCAATCAGTGGAAATGTTTTGCTGTGATTTTTCAATGCTGCAATATTTCGGACTACTACATAATATTTCAGACATTAAAATTGTGTGCGTATGAAATGTCCGAAAATATTAACGCCCGAAATTTATGGCTTTTAATGCATATTTCAAACGACTAGCTTTCGCCAAAAAATTTGCAGAATATGTAAGCGACCGATTTCTTGAAAGAATAGGTTCACACTAAAACAGCACAAATTTGGCGGTAGAGTTAGAAAGTTGATGGAAATTGAAAGTACAACGTTTACCGGGACAATTTGAAATGGTGTCGTTTAAACATAGACTAATTATATGGCCGTAGTTATCGCTACTGACAGGCTGCCGGACGCTTCTAACCACGAGCGGTATGAGCGGCCTCGGTTTGGTGTAATAGTCTCGTTTTGAATATCATTCGTCGACATTTTCAAAACGAGGCTAATTTATCGATGGGTCCTTATCGTGACCCTCATTATTCATTTGAAGCGAACTGCATCTCCTTTATCGATAATTGTTAAAACTTGTTGCTTGAATACGTGGTTGTATTTTGCGTGATTCAAACACAGGGTGGCCTTCGAAGCAACGCCTTAGATAAAATGTGCCAAATGTTTACGATAAGAGTATCCAATATAACGGGTTGTTGTTTTGTCATTCGGTGAGGATGGCTGAACAGAAGCATATTTTCATAAGGATCGAAACTAAAAGAGCAAATAACACGAATGCTTTTATGCCTATGCTGTGAAAACCGGCATACAAGAGCTTGAATTATGATCTCTATGGGACCTGTAACATTCCTACCGAAGCCCATGTTTCAGGCAAATAATACAATACGGGGAGAGCGTCGTGAAACTGTTTCATTTTCCTGGCCTACCAATATTTACTATATTTTCCTGGTTTACCAAGGTACAAGGTACACGTTCTAATTACAAAGCCAATCACCCAGGGTCCTTTGCGGGGACACTGAAATTTCAGGCTATCTGAAAATCAAATTTGGTCTCAGCGAAAACCATGGATCCCAACTGCAGTAGCTGAACTGATAGAAAAGAGAAGCAGTTGATAATGGCAAAACTTCTATGCATTCTTTTTGGTTCTCCTCAACTCTGTTGCATTAAGGCATAGAGTTTGTTTCAAATGAGATTTCACATGAGATTTGCGATGACGCAAAATTGGTCATGCAATGCTCCTCAATCGTTTTTATTCGCGGTAATTCGAGGCAGACTTTGCAGGGTTGGAAAATGTGTTTGTGAACAAGAGTATGTCAAGAAGGAAAAATGTATTGAAATTGTTAAAATCAGGCCACTTCATCCCATATAACGCAGTTCTGTACATATCCATTCAAAATTTGCTTTTTTCCGATGCCCAAACTTTCTTATGATATCACTTATAACGAAAGCGAGGCTGTGATTTCCATGGTAACATCGCTTGGAAGGACAGACCTGTGATAAAGAGAAATTTTATCCCAAAGGAAAAAGAGGTAAAAGATATGTGCAAGATAACATTGAGATGTTTCTTTCCATAGTAACATCGCTTGGAAGGACAGACCTGTGATAAAGAGAAATTTTATCCCAAAGTAAAAAGAGGTAAAAGATATGTGCGAGATAACATTGAGATGTTTCTTTCATTGTTCGATTGTGAATTTCATTTGTCCTTCGGTTCAACGTACGGCATTTTCAAACATACAATATCAATTGTTGTAGCAAACACAATTGATTCCGAGGGCTTCAGATACGACAGGGCATCGTGTCCTTCCAGCCCTATGTAAGCCTCTAGGAGTTCTCAGTTTTATATCTGAAAACGTGCCTTCCTGCGAGATGTTTCTGAATGAAGAACTTCTGACTACTTGTCACTGTCAGACTTTATTTCTTGAGGCTTTGACTTTTTTCAAAATCTTTGTTGAATTTTCAGCATATTTGAAAAATGAGGATGCACCTAGTGCACAATTTTATCTGAGGCAAGAGCATGTTGTTAGATTTGCTTCAGTTAGACCCTACTGCTAGTAAGTTTTGGAGGTACATACAGATTCTAGGGTAGATTTCTCTGATTGGCCTAGGCCCCTTAGAGGCAACGGAGTTGAGGAGCCCTTGAAGAGCTCAGGTGAAAACTTCAAGTAAGGATGAACTATGCTAACATTTAGCAAATTTTCTAGCTGTAAGGTACACTTATTCTAAACTAAAGTCCTGCACTGATGGTAGATGGTTTCCCTAAATTTTAGGACACTTCTGTCATCAAAAGTTTCTTATGCGTTTCTTGCCGGAAGTATGGAGTTAATTTAGTTCCCCAAATTACTTAGTAAGATCTCACAATAAGAAAACATAACTCGCATTCCAAACAATGCCAAAACAGTTGTTATCATTGTGCAGTATGAAAGCATTTTGGGTGCAAATTACAAAAAAAAATTAGCTTTTTAAATTCAGGTAGGGCAGTTTCTTAAGTTTCGAAATTTGTGTGTGAACATTTGACCTTTTCTACCGAGTTTCTATCGAAGAATTATACAGTTTCTTACAAGCTGTTCTTCTACATAAAAATGTGTGTAGTTTACACTCAGTTACAGTACTCGATTTCACTGACACTGTTTGTTGACTCATTTAAAGTCGCTTGAATGCATTCATCTCTCTGCAATCTCACGGTGTCAATCACTGAGTGCCCTTTCGTGATTTCTTATTAATCTGACTTCTGTCATTTTCAGAATTTGAAGCACGTAAAACGTTCAGCTCCTCCTGTGTCCTTGTTCTACAATGCAAGTTTGTTGATATTTGACATGTTGATCCGGTGACCTTTCTTTCGACTAAAAATGATAACCGTTTGGTCTGCTTTGTTGAAGTTTAGTCTGAATCCTTATATAGCTTATATCTAGGCTTTGTTTTTCTTGGTGAAGTTTAGTCTATTTTATGCCCTTTCAAATTCCTTTTTCGCCGATCTTGTTTTCATTAGCCTTTTCTAAAACATCTTTGCAACTATTTTAAGTATCTTATTGTATGTCTTTCCCGTATTCATAACAGAAACTGTTTATAAAAACATGGCTTAAATTAATAACTGACCAGTTTAACCAAAGTGTATTTGTTGGAATTGACTTATTGTTATTCAAATCAAATTTATTGGCTTAGAAACAAAGGATTCTATTGTTTTGATTGTTCCTCGAAGAGTCCCTAACATGGTCCCTAACCTTTCTTTATTGTCTATTGTTACCAGCCACCTTTACCTAAAACCTGTCTGGTTTTATTGTATCCACAAGACAGTTATTGTTTCGCAATGTAAACCTATTGGCTAGATAAAGACAAACCTTCATCGATTGTCCTCGGTCACATTCATATTGTTATTCGAAGCCTTTCTTTATAATCTATTGTCTACCTGCGGTCTTTATTATCTAATACAAGCTATCTTTTGTCTAATTCAGAGAATTTCGATTCTGCTAGTAACCTATCAGGGTCGGCTTATTGTTTAAGCACTTATGGTTTGAGCGCCTCTACTGAAAAATTAAAACACGGAACGAAATGGGGAACAGGACAAGGAATGAAACGGAACAGAAAAACGTCGCTGAATGCGAAATTGCTTTCCATTCTTTCCAGGCGATTGTATGGAAGTACTGAAATGCAGAACAGCGTTCAAAAATATTGAAATTTTGGATTGCCTGACAATTATACGATCATTTCAGGCATTTTGTTTAAAAAAAGTAAAACTCCATAATTATAAAGAAATTGCAAATCCACTAACTGTTTCATATGTCAAAAGTCGTTTTGTGTTTTGGGCATTTCAAACCCACTGTTTCAAAACTGTTTCATATGTCAAAAGTCCTTTCGTATTGAAATGGTCTTAAAAATCTAAATATAGCCTTTTATGTTCAATGTTCTCCACAAACGATCAAGCAATAGGAAAATAAATGTCACGTGGCCTTCTTTTGTTTCTTTCTTCAGCAAAGTCGATGATGTCTGTCTTAAAATCAAATTTGGCCTAAGTGGAAACCACGGATCAACACTGCAGTAGTTACTAGTTGAATTGTTCGCAACCACTGTACAGTGGATCTANGGTCACATTCATATTGTTATTCGAAGCCTTTCTTTATAATCTATTGTCTACCTGCGGTCTTTATTATCTAATACAAGCTATCTTTTGTCTAATTCAGAGAATTTCGATTCTGCTAGTAACCTATCAGGGTCGGCTTATTGTTTAAGCACTTATGGTTTGAGCGCCTCTACTGAAAAATTAAAACACGGAACGAAATGGGGAACAGGACAAGGAATGAAACGGAACAGAAAAACGTCGCTGAATGCGAAATTGCTTTCCATTCTTTCCAGGCGATTGTATGGAAGTACTGAAATGCAGAACAGCGTTCAAAAATATTGAAATTTTGGATTGCCTGACAATTATACGATCATTTCAGGCATTTTGTTTAAAAAAAGTAAAACTCCATAATTATAAAGAAATTGCAAATCCACTAACTGTTTCATATGTCAAAAGTCGTTTTGTGTTTTGGGCATTTCAAACCCACTGTTTCAAAACTGTTTCATATGTCAAAAGTCCTTTCGTATTGAAATGGTCTTAAAAATCTAAATATAGCCTTTTATGTTCAATGTTCTCCACAAACGATCAAGCAATAGGAAAATAAATGTCACGTGGCCTTCTTTTGTTTCTTTCTTCAGCAAAGTCGATGATGTCTGTCTTAAAATCAAATTTGGCCTAAGTGGAAACCACGGATCAACACTGCAGTAGTTACTAGTTGAATTGTTCGCAACCACTGTACAGTGGATCTATGGTTTCCGCTCAGCCCACGAAGGACCCTGGGTGAAAATGACCTTTTAAGCAAAGTCACTCTGGATCACAGACATTCGTTCCACATTTCAGAAAATTGTTCCGTGTTTGATTAACTGGCTCCGTTCCCTTAGTTCAGCTCTACCGGGATTCCGTTCATTCCTCGCTCCATTTCCCAATCCGCATTTCATATGGCTCCTTCTGAGCTGGACGTGAAGCACAGGGTGTCCAGTGTGAATTTACTATTGTGATTATCAGAGCAGAAAATCCACGTGTCCTCAGTTGACAGTCTGCACTACGCGGTTATCTGCCAGACTATGTTAATGTATTCTGGTAGGGTAGGCAGCACTGTAGCTTAGGAGTAGGACACTTAGGCCGGCCCACAGCCCGGGTTCGCTTTAGCACAAGATGAAGGACATTGCCGAAAAGGAGGATCTTATGTGCTCCACGGATAGTGATGATATGGACCAGGAGAAAGCTGAGCATCGTTCTGGGTAGATCATTAAAATTCTATGTTTTTATTTCGATGATTATAAGGAAGATTTCGCCGCGCACTGTGTTGTTAAGTTTACATGTCTGGAATATGTCTGACAGTGTAAAGCCGCGATCATATCTTGTAACCGTCCCGTTCCTGGACAATCAGAAATTTTATTCAACAGAAATCTCTCATTATTAACAAATAGGTTATGTTAACTATTTATTTTCGTTTTTTCCACAGGAAAATGTTTGTCGGTGGTCTACACAGTCAGACGGACTCAGGTATAAATCTTCTCTCTCCTGCCTATGTATCTAAGGTCTAAATTTTGTTCCGCCTCAGCTCGGCTGCATGGTTACAGATCTTTTATTGGGACAGCAAATTGACTTGATGTGTTATTTCGATCAACCGGTCAACTTTAAACTCGACAATATTTCACACATAAATCCAGCTTTCTTGTCGAAGGTTATCCTGAAAGTTCATCTGCAAAATTGTGAGGTTTTAACGACAGATTTTGGTAGCATTATGAAAACCAAATAAATTGAGTCCTTTCCAGGATTAGTCCATTTCGAAAGACATGTGGCTTGTTATTCAAATTACACATCATCCTTATTGCAATCTGACCTTCAAGGATTTATTTTCATGAAAACTAAAGGTATAATTGTTTGAGATTTTAGCAAAATACCCGCAAATGTAAGGAGTTTTCTTTCTTCCTGTCTTGCTCAGTCGGTATTTTGACTGAATAAAACCGTATGTTTATTCGATGTCCAATTTGAAATCTGAGATGTATTTAGGAATGATAAAAGCATTGAATGATCAGGAAAATAATGTATTTATATAAAGCAAGGAATTTTCTATTGCTTTTTTAGACAGCCTGGAAAATTACTTCAAACAATATGGCGAGATAAAGGAGTGTGTGATAATGCGGGACCCATGCACTAAACGTTCCAGGTATGACATCTTTAGGATTTCGCAACATTGACATGGTTGCAACTTGTAGGAAATCATTATTTTGCATGATGATCATGGAAGAAGATCAATATGTAACAGCTAGGACAAGGAAGAAGGAAACCACGTTTGCCCGCCATTAGGCTGATGCAAGCAGAGGAGCGCCTCTTTTGGAAACCGAACCAATGTCAAACTTTGTAATCCGAGTCCATTCACAAATTTTCAGACATTGTGAAATGTTACTAGACAAGGTCAACTGAAAAAGCAAAGGCTCTTCCCAAATATTTCGTTCCTGTTGTCTCAAACAGCCTCAACGAGACCTGTTCCAACTTCAAACTTAATCCACTCAAGTGAACCCAAAGTCGTCGGTTATGTTCAACAAAATGGCCCCTTTGTCTTCGGCCAGGCAAAAATATTTGGTTGGACAAAACAGCGAAGTAATAGTGGGAATGATCCTACATCAAACAGATTCTCAGACAGCATAATGCTACGGATAATGTCTCGATATAGAAAAGCGCATTTGTGCCCAGGCCAGGATAAACCTATTTCTTGGTTTTCATAGATTCACGCCAGGAATTGCAAACTTATTATTGAGTTTTTACAAGGACGTACCCAGGGGGTGAGCCCTGGGAGCTGTGTGAGATGCATCATTGTCTTTATCAACAATAATCAGATCTTACCTAAATTACATGAAGGGGAACAATCATCCCCCTTTTGGAATTCCTGGGTACCTCAGTGAGGTGTGAAGATTTTTAGGCTCGTGTTATGAAAGTGGCCAGCTTTTACCCTTTTCAGAGATCTTCCATCTTCCATTTCCATTCCCTCTAAAAAGAGAGAATCGCCAGTTTATACATATACTCTTTCCTAAGCATCATGGGGTAAGGGGTAGTTGAGGTTTTGGGGGAAGAGGGGAGAAATATTGCTTGTTTTGTTTGTGTTCAGTTGTGCAAGCTTGAAACCACGTTTTGAAGGATCTAAACTACGATTTCAGCAATATTTTTAAACAGTTTGTCGTTAGTTGTCCGTGGGTCCTTCCTTCTTGATATGTAGACCTTTGGAAAAAAAGGATACCAAGTTTCTTCGGAGGATACAGTTGCTTTTTAAGTAGT
>REGL01000278.1:256776-300208 GCA_004194395.1 Aurelia aurita complex sp. Pacific
TCAAGTAGGTCAAGGACCAAATTATTTTCCAAGACATCGCTGATCTTGTAATTAGTTTTAAAAAATAGCAAATTTAGCTCTTTTTAGGCCTACCTGGTTTTGAATCATACTGCCAAAAAGCACTGATGATTGCCAGATCAATTTCTTCGTGCATGTAAAACTTTTAGTTCAGTCATAAATGACAGAAATAAATGTGCAAATCATTGGAGACTTCAATGATGATAAAAATCTGAAAAATGTGACTCTTAGGCAAGATTGAGTATTTTGCTTAAAAACTATAGCTCAAAATAAGGTTTTCAACGTGTAATTTTTCTACCTTGCTACACCAAAAGCAGACATTTTATCATCTGTGAATATTTTTGGGTCTTTGAAAAAGCAATTCAAAAAGAAAATTTTATGAAAGGTTTGATGATTAATTTTTGGTGATTTTTTTAACAGGAGTACTTTTTTTGGGACACCCTGTAGTTTTTCGGGATGTTAAATTCACAACGTTAAGCAGGGGCATTACCAGCCCAAAATATCTGGGGCGGGAAAAGACGAGGAGGTGTGGGGGCTAGCCCCGGAAAAATTCCCCTCACCACGCCCTTCAGACTCTGGGAAAACGTGGGAAACGCCCTTTTTATTATTTTCTTGTTTTGATCTGTTTCAATATTTTTGGAAAAGCAACCATTTCAAGCAGCATTTTTCGTAACAGCGGGAATTCTTACTCAACGAAAATCTAAACAGAGAAGTACATCATATATCAATTCACGAGGAAGGAAAAGATATGATTTGAAGTAGAAATTTAAAGCTTTTCTCGAAATTTTCAATATCGGAATTCAGGACTCAAGAGGAGAACTAGTTATGACAAAAGTTCCAAGTCAATTGTTTTCAAGATGCGTCGGTTTTATTCTTAAAATTGGAATGATTTTGGTTAGAAGCATCAGGAGTTATTTCTACTTAAAGTAAATAATATAAACAAAGGAATCTCGAGAGAATCTTCACCAGAAACTAGAAGAACGAAAGTCAGTATTTTAGGACCTATCAGGCGACAGTCCAGATTTGATTACTTGAAGTGTTGGCAGGGAACCGTAGTTTCACCAAAAATCGAAGAAGCAAGATTGCAACGATTTTCGTTTTAAATTTCATTTTCAGTCCTTCCCAATCATCATAAGTTTGACAAAGTTCAGAAAGAAGAGACAAATTCAGGTTGACATTTCCATGTCCATCTGATTACTTCAGTGTACTGATTTTAGATTACAATCAAATGTGCCTTGATTGAGAACTTCTGCACTTCTTAGAAGTTAGCAACCTTTCCTTCAAATGTCAATACACTCTTGACGCTCATATTTAATAAAGATGTCTTTATTTCTACATCCTTACCTTAGAATTTGGTAAATTTTTCGACAAATGGAAAAATGGAAAAGGAGTGACGAGAGCGAGATTTGAGCTCGCGACCTTCTGCATTCTAGGCAGTTACTCTACCGACTGCCTGAATCTTAGATCTATAACACCAGACAGTTGCACAGTTTGAGGGACTTCCTCCTCTTGCTCTATAGTTTGAAGCTTTGAAACAGGTTGGATCAAACTATCGAAGGCGTGCATGCCCCCTTCTTTTTAAGTCGATCATTCGTTCCTTGCGATATATGCTGCGCGGAAGAGAGAAGGTCTGCTTTGAAAGTAGCCTGAATTTGAAATTTGCCTTCTTCGTTTTAATGCTGTCAGACGTTTCACGATAGGAACATTCGTCATTATGCTCTTTTCACGGGACTAGGTAGAGCTACTTGGGGGTATGCCGCCCTCGAGGGTATATACTTTTTCTGACACAAGGGTATACATTTTGGCAGTTTTTATCCAGAAAACGCCCAATTCTGCCATTGTTGATCTAGAAATCATTCTAGCCAAGAGAATATCGCATTGAAAATGCTGGTAGCAAAATCCTACCAGAGATTTGGCAAAGAACCCACCTTCCCTTTGTTTCTGTTATGAATTCACCTTTTAAAGTTCGAGTTTTGTAACTTGTAACCTAAGGAGATTTGTTAGAAATTTGAATTCTAGATTTCATCACATCTTAACAGCACCTTGAAGTAACGATTTTAATGATTATTTTAACTCGAACACTTATATTTGGACGAATCATATGCGAAACATTCTGATAGTTATGAATAATGTTATTTTATCAATTTCACATCATTAAGAAAACTTGACTAAAATTAGGTTCTGTGCAATTTTACCTCCTCAAATATTGGCGGAAGGGAAAGCAGGTACCCCTCTCTAATAATCTAAGTTCGTTTGCAGAGGGTTAATTTAAGGAGGTAAATACTCTCCCAAGATATTTGAACTTAACCAGTTGAGAGATGATTAAAAAACTCTCTCATCCATTTTGCAGTAAACATGATCGATAACCTAAATACCAGTCTCCGTAAATATTCTCACAACCCTGGTCCTTTTCACCTGTGCTGTGCTAAATTTTTAGAAGTAGCTATTTGGGGTACGTGAAACGATTTTACGCACGGAACGAAACTTTTTCCTGTGAGTCATTTTCCTCATAAATTCATACTTGGGTGGGGAATTCTTTTATCTCAGGAGTACGCGTATATTTTACTGTCGAGCGGGATGACTTTGATCAATTTCGACATTTCCCCCCAATACACTCAGTTTTAATAAGAAACCAAGGTCCGGGGTTGGTAGGCAATTTCTTAAATTTAGGACACTTCGGCTACCAAAACTTTCTAACGTGTTTCTTATATTTCTAATGCCACAAGTGTAGAGTTGATTCATGTTTCTGGTTTTTAGTTAGAGGGGCTCCCAATTCCTTACAAAGATCTTTAAACGAATAATAACATAATTCGCAAAACAGCATCATAACAGTTGCTATTACTGTGCAATGTCAAAACATTTTTGAGTGACCTTGGAAAATTAAAGCTGCAAATTGCAAAAGTTTCTCAGCTTTTTCAATGCAGGTAGCACGTTTTCTTAACTTTCGAAAATTCAGCCTTTCTTGCAAGCTGTTTCTTGTAAAAATGAGTGTAATTCCAATAAGACCTGGGAATTTTAACAGAACTTTATCAAGGGAACATTGTACATCAAAAGTATTATATGCGCAAGGAAACGATATTTTGGTGCTATTTTTCTCCTATTTTGCAGCCATGAGCAATAAATGATCAAAGTCAGATGGGATGACTTTGATCAGCAAGTCAAAACTGGGGATTCTCAGTTCAATAGACACGGAGATGGAACATGAACACTCTAGCCCTCTAGCAGTTTTCTTTCCAAGTCCAAATGATTTGTTTATGCATATTGACTATGGTTTATGAATTTACTGAGATCTGAATTAACTTTATGATTATTTAGCACACTTTCAGGGGCGGATCCAGGAAATATCCTGACTACTGCTAAGGCGAGGTTGTTTGAAATACTTGGGTGTGATCTTCTGAAAATAGGCGTCGACCTTAATAACAAGATATAAGGATCTGAGAATCAGTCGCAGTAGTCTGGATCCACCCCTGACTTTTAAGTCTGTATCATTCGCCTAAAGTTTGCCATTGGTTGCAGACATGCAAGGTTTTCATCATATGAACCTTGTGGACCTTGTTGATCGATGGCGCCCCAAGTACTCGCTAGTTTTATACAGAAGAGACTAGAGCAAATTTATATGGAAGCTCAGTGATCAAAGTCGCCCTTGTGATAGAAGTCAGCTTGCTTGACGGTATATAACTGGAAGGCCGTAAAAACTAGAAGGGCCAAAAGCAAGAGGGGCCAAAGCAAGATAGGATACCCCACCACTGTGTTTGAGAAACACTAAGAAACTATTAAAGTAAAGTCAAGAGTGTCATTAGGAAGATTATCGTTGAACCTTTAGTCCTGAGTAATTTCCACTAAGTTTATGTTTCGAGCCAAATAAAACTCTTTTTGGCTAAACATTATGCTCTATATCAAGAAAACAATCGTAGCAGTGGAAGAAACAAAATCGTAATCCATGCATCCAAAAGATAGGAAACAAATGAAGAAACTTACTAAAAAGTACGAAAAAGGGGAAATTTTAATGTGAAGTAATCAAGAAATTCTTAGCACTGTGGGCTCATCCATGTTTCTTATGAAGTAAAAGACGTGTTCCCAGGTGATGTAGACAGCGAGCAGTTCAGGAAATTTATAAGAACCCTAAAAGAAACTTTCAGCGAGAAGTTTAACAAGTGCTCAACAATGAGTCAATTTTTGAGTTTTTAATAAAAGACACGTGTATTTATTTTACAGCAACAAGCTACATATTATGAAATTGAGGTGTAATTTCAAAATTGGCAGTAAAAGCAATTATTTTGAATTGAAACTCGTGTTTAAATCAATAATGGCACGTATCTACCAGTTTGTTTAAAATACTCATTTCCTTTGTATAACTCACTCTGACGTCGGTAGCTAGTGGAAAATGTTAAGAGTCACAGGTAAAACGGTAGTGGAATGCAACGTGGTATAACATTTTGGTATTTTTCATTGCAGTGTTGTCTGACTCATAAAAACAAGTCCCCCTATTCTTAAAGCAATGTAACTATTGAAGTATTTTGTCAGTTTTTATCAAAACTCAAAATTTGAAAGGGACCATGAAGGAATATTTTTCAGAAGTGACGAAGATCTCTGTAATTTCGACATTTTCTTGTCTTATTTGAGAAGTTTTAAGGGGGGGGGGGGTACCTGCCCCGTGCTGTATACGCCTTGATACACTTCTATTTCTAAAGAGGGCATTATTTCAGGTGGTATAAGAGATCTGTCATAGGAAACTGTGAATTTAACCTAGTAGTCGTAGTTAGACTTGTCCCAAGTCTATTTCATAAAAAAATTGAAAAAGGGAAAAGGGAAATAGTTTCGCAGTTTACTTTCAGATAGATAGACTTATTACAGTTGACGAAATAGACTTAGGACAAGTCTACCTAGAGGTTGCTCTGAATTCTCCTCGCTTGAATACTGAAAGTTCGTTGAGGGTTAGTCGCAAGTTTCGTGAAATTCTTATTGTTTACTGCGGCGGGCGAGACAGAGCATGTGCTTTAGTGACAGTTCCTTCATAGACTTGCCCCAGTCGTCTGTCCCTTCACGACGAATTTTATGGGACCATGCGCCTGTCTAGACATTCAAGTTTCAAGCAGTACTGATTAAGCACAAAAACAAGCAAAGATATGCTTTTTGGCTCTGCTAGATTAAACGGAAAAGTTTCTGAAACATTTTTTCCAGTTGTTTTTTAGTTTTTTTTTTTTGGCGATCTGCGAATTTGGTTTCTTTCAAGAGTTTCTCCTATGAACAGATGGGAACGACCACTTGAAAAACCCGACAATTTTGTTTATGGGCTACCTATATAAATACTGAAATATTGATTTGATTTTGAATTGTAATTTTCGCCTATAATTCCACCATTGGACGTTTGTAAAATCTTGAAGGTTTTATGAATTAGAGGGTTTTCTTCCGTTTCAAGAATTCAAGGAGAGTTTTGAAAAATGAAAACCATCGTAATTTTTATAAACTTTTTGAGGAAACATGGCGTAATTTCAAGAAAACCATAATTTGCGACTGTCTAAAATTGGGTATGCACGTATTTTTTTTATAAGAAACTAAGGTCTGGGGGTGGTAGGCAGTTTCTTAAATTTTTGGGCCTTTTTGGTACCAAAAGTTTCGTACGTGTTCCTTCTATTTTTAATGCCAGAAGTGTAGAGTTCATTTAGCCTTGTTAACAGGGCTCTCATATTACTTAGTAAGATCTCAAAACGAATGAATAACATAATTCGCACTCAAAATAATGTCCAAACAGTTGGCATAACTGCACACTCGTTTCTCGTATCATATTGCTTGAAATTTACTTCAGTCATGTCTAAAAAGGTTTCAAAAAACCTTATTTTGAAATGTTCACAAGGGCACAGGCAGTGAATATGAAGATTGTTATAGAACCTTTAAGAAACTCGCAAGAAACTGCGAGTACTCAAAATGGGATAATTCCAAGAAAAATTCAATACTTGCCCAAATTCTTAGTTTCTTATAAAGAAATACCTGTAGCTTTAACGTTTTAATGCCTATGCTGCCAAGCGAGGGTTCACGTTAACATTTACCATGCCCTTGTGGAGAGTCATTTACGATATGCAAACGTCATTTGGGGGTCTCTCTCCAACACAAAAGTAGAAGCCCTTCAACGTCTTCAAAACAGAGCACATTCTATTATAGAAAGGGCAAAAAGCAAAGATCAGTGGTCTAGTGACTGGTTGACGGTAGAACAACTAATAAAATTTGACCGATCGGTGATGACCTATAAGATGATGAATAAGATTTGCCCTGAAAGCCTTTGGGATAGATATCAAACAAGAAACACGCACTCAAATTATAAAACAAGAAACTGCACGGATATTCAAATTCCAAGATATAATCTTGAGTACCTATTCAAAGAAAAGCTTTCATTATTCGGGTCTGAAAGCTTGGAACGAGATCCCTACTACCATCAGGGAGCTCTCTACTTTGCAACAATTTAAGAGACACCTCAAAATACATTTGAGGAGCTGAATTCAACTCAAACACGACTCCCTGGAAGATCAGCCCCACCCTAGAACAATGAAATTCATTTTTTATATATTTTTTTTGTAGGGTTTGTAGTTATGTATATTAAGTTTTGCTGAAGGGATGTTATCGTGTTTTAATAATGTATATAATAATAACGTAACTCGATCCAGGCTCTTTTGCAGAATAGCTATACGGTCAATTCCTCCGCCACCTGTGGTCATGTTATTGGTTTGGCGTGAAAAAAGCAAGTGCCGGTTGCCTTCCTGAACCATTAACTTTCATGATGAGCTTGAATGTGATCAGCAGTAAATATATTTGTCCTGACCAAACCTGGTAAACAAGCCAGGTAAACACGTGAGGTCAGCTAAGGCCACATGCAAGGACAGACACTCTTTTCAGGATTTTGAAGAATTTGAACCCTAACTTTGTCACATAATTTTTAAGGTGAACTCTCTTTGTGCGTCCATTAAATGAGCATCGCCCTTTCTTTCGAGTACTTCTCCACTTAAACTTTATCACACAAATTTTAAAATTGCCTGCTTCTGTTTTGCGAGCCCCTTAGAAACCGGACACCGTTTGTTTCAAATATTTCTACATTTCAGGGTTTTTCACATAAGTCGACATGGCAGTGCTGGAAGAACTATTGATGCTTCCTTTTGTCATTTTACATTATTTTGCAAACGCAACCTAAAGTGAATGTCCATGACTTCTTGCAGGAACACACCGTTTTGTCCCCGTATTCTCGAGCAATTCGGCACAATGTAAAAGACTTTGTGATTTAGTTCAATGCGAAGGGCATATCCTCACTAGAAGTTTCCTCAATTGCACGAAGATCTTTTTCCCGCAGATTAAGCCCTGAAATCATGTTGAAATCATTTTGCTGTTAAAGGATTCTGATACGCTTTTAGAAATAAGGCATCCATCCCATGCCATAACAACTTCTGGGAGTCCCTATCAGTACTGTTTCATTTTACTGTTACTGAATTTTCTCTTTGCCCGGTTTGATTAACTGTTCTTCACGTGCAAGCAGCACAGACCATAGAAATATGCGAATTGCGCGCTTTCATTGAGAAAACTCACTGAGAAATATTTATTGACAAAAGTTACAAACAAAGTAGCTTGCAATTGTTGTCTTCTTTCGGATCGTGGATTGCTCGGTCAAATTGTCTCAGCCTATTATGTTCCCATTGACGACGTAGGTTGCTTCCCGGCTCTGACTTTGTTCTGACTTTCTAGTTGGTAAAAAGACCCCTTGTCGTGGACAATTTTGAAGGTAACCCCCCGTTAAAGGAGTCTCACTGAGCCCATAAGAAATATGTACAGTACAAAAACTGGTTCTGAGAGAAAGGTTTTGGATTTTGCACTTTATTACGACTTACTTTACTGATACCTCTTTGTTGGAAAATGGTAGAATCCCATAAAACGTGGGGTATCAAACTTGGGCCAGGTGAAATTGACTTTTATTCTAGGGTCCCAAGTCCACCAGCATTTAACTGTTTTTGGGTCGAGATATTTTCTGAAGAAAAATACCCCGTTTTTTCTGAGATTCGAGGTCCTAGGGTTCTGCTTCAAATATATCCCTTTCTCAGCGAAATCATGGATGAGCGTGGTGTCATGTTTTTATTAAGATTGCACCCACCTGGGGTTGGTTTTGATGATGGAAAGGATTTTTGTCACAGGGTATTGATTGTCCGTTTAAATAAGGCAGTGGTGGGGTCAATGAAGAGTATATCATGGTAAAATCAGTCATCAGTTTTGAAGGAATCTTCCAAGGGTTTGATAGTGAGGGTTGATANGCACGGATATTCAAATTCCAAGATATAATCTTGAGTACCTATTCAAAGAAAAGCTTTCATTATTCGGGTCTGAAAGCTTGGAACGAGATCCCTACTACCATCAGGGAGCTCTCTACTTTGCAACAATTTAAAAAACACCTCAAAATACATTTGAGGAGCTGAATTCAACTCAAACACGACTCCCTGGAAGATCAGCCCCACCCTAGAACAATGAAATTCATTTTTTATATATTTTTTTTGTAGGGTTTGTAGTTATGTATTTTAAGTTTTGCTGAAGGGATGTTATCGTGTATAAATAGTGTATATAATAATAACGTAACTCGATCCAGGCTCTTTTGCAGAATAGCTATACGGTCAATTCCTCCGCCACCTGTGGTCATGTTATTGGTTTGGCGTGAAAAAAGCAAGTGCCGGTTGCCTTCCTGAACCATTAACTTTCATGATTATCTTGAATATAATCAGCAGTAAATAATATTTGTCCTGACCAAACCTGGTAAACAAGCCAGGTAAACACGTGAGGTCAGCTAATGCCACATGCAAGGACAGACACTCTTTTTTCAGGATTTTCAAGAATTTGAACCCTAACTTTGTCACACAATTTTTAAGGTGAACTCTCTTTGTGCGTCCATTAAAAGAGCATCGCCCTTTCTTTCGAGTACTTCTCCACTTAAACTTTATCACACAAATTTCAAAATTGAGTGTTTCTGTTTTGCGAGCCCCTTAGAAGACCGGACACTGTTTGTTTCAAATATTTCTACATTTCAACGTTTTTCACACAAGTTGACATGGCAGTGCTGGAGGAACTATTGATGCTTCCTTTTGTCATTTTACATTATTTTGCAAACGCAACCTAAAGTTAATGTCCATGAATTCTTGCAGGAACACACCGTTTTGTCCCCGTATTCTCGAGCAATTCGGCACAATGTAAAAGACTTTGTGATTTAGTTCAATGCGAAGGGCATATCCTCACTAGAAGTTTCCTCAATTGCACGAAGATCTTTTTCCCGCAGATTAAGGCCTGAAAACATGTTGAAATCCTTTTGGTGTTAAAGGATTCTGATACGCTTTTAGAAATAAGGCATCCATCCCATGCCATAACAACTGCTGGGAGTCCTTATCAGTGTTTCATTTTACTTTTAATTAATTTTCTCTTTGCCCAATCTCTAGCCTCATTCTCGTTATAGCCTCGGTTTGATTAACTGTTCTTCACGTGCAAGCAGTAGACTGATGATATGGTCGTAGTTATCGCTATTGAAATACTGCCGGACGCTCCTAACTAGTATGAGCGGTCTCGGTCTGGTGTAATAGCCTCATTTTGAATAGCGATTACTGGGACTCATTGTAATCAGTCTATGCAAGCAGTACAGACCATAGAAATATGCGAATTGCGTGCTTTCATTGAGAAAACTCACTGAGAAATATTTATTGACAAAAGTTACAAACAAAGTAGCTTGCAATTGTTGTCTTCTTTCGGATCGTGGATTGCTCGGTCAAATTTTCACAGCCTATTATGTTCCCATTGATGATGTAGGTTGCTTTCTGGTTGGTTTTGATGATGGAAAGGATTTTTTGTCCGTTTAAATAATGCTGTGTTGGGGTCAATGAAGAGTATATCATGGTTATAATCAGTCATCAGTTTTGAAGGAATATTCTAAGGGTTTGATAGTAAGGGTTGATAGGGGTCTACGTAAGCNATTTTCTGAAGAAAAATACCCCGTTTTTTCTGAGATTCGAGGTCCTAGGGTTCTGCTTCAAATATATCCCTTTCTCAGCGAAATCATGGATGAGCGTGGTGTCATGTTTTTATTAAGATTGCACCCACCTGGGGTTGGTTTTGATGATGGAAAGGATTTTTGTCACAGGGTATTGATTGTCCGTTTAAATAAGGCAGTGGTGGGGTCAATGAAGAGTATATCATGGTAAAATCAGTCATCAGTTTTGAAGGAATCTTCCAAGGGTTTGATAGTGAGGGTTGATAGGGGTCTACGTAAGCGGCTTGGCTTTAGACAGTTATAATGAAATGAGGTTTGGTTAGATAGTGTATAAGAAATTGACTCTGGTTGAAGGGCTTGATAGTGAGGGTTTATAGGGGCCTACGTAAGAGGTTTGGCTTTAGACAGTTGTAATGAAATCAGGTTTGGTTAGATAGTGTATAGGAAATTGACTCTGGTTGAAGGGTTTGATAGGTTTAAAAGGGGTGGCTCTAATCGTAAGTGGGGTCCCCTTATCCCCCTTATCGTAAATGGGGTCGGCTACTAAGTAATGATATGTGAAGACATAAGGTTGTCAGACCTTTTTTACCGAATAGACTATTTGAATACTTAAAAAAAGTCAGTTTTCTTTCAAACGATTCTGATTTTCGGAACGTTCAAAAGATCGACGAAAAAGTCTCGATCTTCATTCCTTGCCTTTGAAATTTTGCCATTTATCAGACACTTTTCCTGGATATAGAAAGTCTGTTGACGTAATTTCATCTCAAATTTTGAGAAATAACTGGTTAAATCGACATCAGACCCCTTGGGGTGAAGAAAACAAACTAGAGTACCTTTTATGTAACTTAAAATTCGTGTATTTAATTTGGGAGTCGTGTATTTTTGCCTCATTTTCAAATGGAATTAGATGTCACATGAAACTGTCCGTGAAAAAAGAAAATGGAGGTGTATTTCATGATTGATTTTGCGCTTTCGCAAATCTCACTTGACATCTAACTTGAAATGGACTTAAGTTTGCGTTGATGTTTATTTGGACTTATGATGACCTGGAGTCCCTTGTTTTCCTGTGCTCTTTGACTTGATGATAGCGCTTCGGTCAACAGAGACTCGTGATATTACTCTGAAAAACCTGACCCTATTTAGGCCCAACCTCTTGGCTTCCTAGAGTACCAATCAGATTGCGAGATTTGTGCATTACTATGGTGATGGCAACTATGATAGAACTTTCGATTCGATTGAACAACTGATAACATTCGGACAAGATTCGAGATTGAGGCCGTGTTTCGAGATCCGAGGCGGTGATTCCATCATAATTTGACTGATGAATGCATATTAAAGGGTCAGCTTTTTCACTGTTTCATTATGAGTCCCTGTTGTGCAAGGCGGATACAAGGGACTCATCGTCAAAAGTCTGATGTTTATTCAGAATGGTTCGAAACTGCAAAGCCAAATTGATTTATCTTTGAGCACCCGTTCATTCTGTTATTTCTGAAACAGAATCTTAATGAAATAACCAATGCAGGGATATCATCTTCGTCTGAATATAGACGTGGATATGGGTTTGTATACATATTTACGAAATCAGGGACCGTGTCACAGGTTTATCTTTGGGTTTAGGAGTGTTGAAGGAAAAACAAAAACTGGTACCTGAATATTTGATTACCAAAAGTCTCTCATATCAGACACAACTTAATGATCTTTTTAGAATTAATATTCAATGTTCGCCACAGGGAGCATCTAAACTTAATGCTGATTACATTTACCCCCGGTTCGTTAATATGTTCTTCCACCTTGATTCAATTCAGTTCAGTTCAATTTTCAAAATGTAAACAACCGCGCAAACTGGAATTCGTAACGTTGCTATCAATTTTGTGAACTGTCTCACCATTCCCTATTCCACAGTTCCTGGATCCGGTATTCCAATATTCCTAAAATACGGAATGGATCGGGTCTAGGAGCTACGTTTGTAGGAACTACGGATCTAGAAATTACGGACCGGGAACGGGCAGACCGATTTAGACTTGCCGCAAAGCTCTTAAAAGACTGGCCAGCTGCAGCAACTTTTTAATTCGTCTAAACAGAAAGCGATATTGATAAGCATTGCAAAATAACAGTATTTCACCGATCTCAGTTCAAAATTAGCAAACCGGCAGAATTCTATTGGACCAAGGAATGTTCCACGATTCCTCTGCACTCGATTACAAGCTCAGCCAATGAATTCAATTACACGCAACGATCTTTTTAAAAGAAGGGCATCACTATTTTAGCTTCATTCAGGAGGGTGCAGCTAATTCGGTTTTCAAGCATATATAGTCAAATTCTGTTTTTCTCTGATCTTACTTTGAATATTTTGCAGTAAATGGTCGTCTTTGGTAAACAGAATATGCAAGTTTCTTTCACTGGTCCTTACATGCTTCAGAATTCGCTTACAGTCCGGCATTTAGCCACTCTGTTAGTTTCAGCCTGGTCATTTCAGCGCATAACTTCACTCTCCATCGCAGAGGCTGTTTGTTTCGCAGTTCCGAGAGCCAACAAACAGCCTCTGCGACGGAGAGTGACATAACTTTGGTCAATTTCTTTCCTGCCCGATAATACCAACCAAAGTTACGTAGCGTCTCATCTCCTGACCCAGCTCCTGACCCAGTTATTTCCTCCTTGTTCCTTTCTCGTGACTATTTTTCTTCTCAAATATATCTCTGTTCCTAAAAATAGCGAAATATTTTCACAATTCTGTAATAAGACAAATTAAGATGAATTTGATGGTTTGTGATGTTATTTGGTCGCTTTGAAACTTACTGTTAATGAGATGGAAGTGACCTAGATTTTTCAAAAACGCGTTATTATATATTGATGAAACCATCTTATATTTGCTCAGTTATAGAATTGAATATCTGCAATTTAAAAACAATTACAAAAGCTTGTTTCATTTTGGTTTATTGCTTGTCTGCTGTGCGTCTAATTGCAGCATGCGTTGTGGTTGTGCATTCAGTTTTGCGAGAAAGTCTGGGGAAAAAATTATTGGAAATTAAAGGGAATATAATCATATCAAAGTGGCTCAAGCCACCTGTAATCAAATTCTAGCCAATCACATATCGGTATTTCCTGTTGACGTCGATAAGTTACCCAAATATGGTGGGGCACGTGTCACGGTCTATTATCTTTGGATGCCTATTTTTATCAAAGGCTGATATATGCTTAGATTCCCTATACATGAGCTGCTTTGATGCAAATATGACTTATGCCGTTTGTAAAATTTGTTACATAATGTAGCCTTCCTACCAAGGGAGAGTAAGTCTAGTTGGCTTGGAGTTATGTTGTCATAAATGGCATGTAAACACAAACTGAGGAAAGCTTTGACAAAATGGTTTTTCTTTTCAACCCGATTTATTTCTGGTAAACTGGCAAACTTATGAATTTCTCAATTTCCTCACAGGTAAAATTTTTCCCGCTTTATAAACTTTGACTCAATTTTGGTTCATCGACAGATATTTATTTTGTAATATTTCAATCTTCTAACGGAAATTTATGTTTGGTTTGTTAACTTTGCTTTCAAGGACCGACTGACGGACCTTAGCCGAAATGTTTCCTGTTTAGGAATTTTCTTAGTCATGTTTTGACATCATCTTTTGACATCATCTTTTGACATCATCTTTTGACATCATCTTTTAAAACTTGCAGTAAAGTCGAACAGCATCATCTCTGCTAAGAGCAATGTTTTAGCTAAGAGCCAATTCCCCTTAGCATCTTGTAAACAGCTATAAAACACCACAACGATTGAAAAAGACAGGTTTTAGGACTGTAGGAAACGAATGTGTTCAGTTCGTCTCGATATTTTAGGAAACATCCCCAAAACAGAGAAATTTGCTTTTTCAGCTTAGTATTTATATATCGCTTAAAAGCCAGTTATTTCTTTTTATGCACGTATTTATTTATAAGAAACTGCCCATAAGAAACTNCATCTCTGCTAAGAGCAATGTTTTAGCTAAGAGCCAATTCCCCTTAGCATCTTGTAAACAGCTATAAAACACCACAACGATTGAAAAAGACAGGTTTTAGGACTGTAGGAAACGAATGTGTTCAGTTCGTCTCGATATTTTAGGAAACATCCCCAAAACAGAGAAATTTGCTTTTTCAGCTTAGTATTTATATATCGCTTAAAAGCCAGTTATTTCTTTTTATGCACGTATTTATTTATAAGAAACTGCCCATAAGAAACTCAACTCTCAGATCGCCAAAAAATTGAGAAACTCCAGTACTGGGAAAATATAAGTTAAGAAACTTTTTATGTTGATAAAGGAAATCCCTGACATATTTTTACTTTGCTTTTATTCATTGGAAAGGCTTGAAAAACCTTGTTTTGAAATGTTCATGAGGGCACAGGTAGTGAACATGAAGATTGTTATGGAGCCTGTAAGAAACTCGTAAGAAACTCTGATTACTCAAAATCTGATAATTTTAAGAAACTTTCAGTACTGGCCAAAATTCTCAGTTTCTTATAAAAAAATACGCGTATTACGACGTAATGACATTGAGTGAAAAGCGATCTCAAACAGCAAATTTTATATAGCCTATTATCGCAAGCGCATCAGAAAACGGCCGTATTTTCGAATTGAAAAGGACTAAGCCGAGATTTCGTAAGTCCATGTTGGTAGTGACGTCATTCGTCTGTATCTTTCGAAAATGGCATGTGGTCAGTTCTTACAAATAGAGGATCTTTCAAAATGGCACAGGTGCCTGAATTGGCATCGATTTCAATAGATAATACCAAAAAATTTCCATGACGTCACAAACATCAGACGCACTGTTTTTGGAATTTCGTCACTTTGATTATTTTTTGTTGTTCTTTGGTCTTTGCATTTTAATATTTCCAGAGTCATCCCAAGGCACAATATCTTCTTTCAGATTTAGGATGACGAAAATAGAATTTTCTCGGAATTTCATAATTCTGTCCATATCTAATCTTTGAAATTTCAATGCTTTCAGAAACTTTATTCATGGGTAGTTAGACACTGCTGGTGTGCTTCTATGGAGAAGAGCTGGATAATATGTATCTGCGGGGGACATTTTTTATAGTACTGCGGAGGAGATATCTGCGGGGGAAATTTTTTATAGTACTGCGGAGGAGATATCTGCGGGGGAAATTTTTATAGTACTGCGGAGGAGATATCGGAAGCGAAGAGAGAAGGAGAGAGAAGAATTCATTTTAATAGTTTAATTAATATTTTCGTCCTTTCGATATCTCCTCCGCAGTACTACAAAAAATTTCCCCCGCAGATACATATCATCCAGCGCTCCTCCATAGAAGCACACCAGCAGTGTCTAACTACCCATGCTTTATTGGGGTAAATGATATTAGCTTTCAGATCCAAGACAGCAGAACTTGCATAGAATTTTCTTGCAATTTCGCCATTTCGATTTTCCTTATCTATCCTTCTGTTTCGACATTTTAATATTTCTCGCTTGGTCTCTGAATTGACTTTGATTTATCAAAATCCATCCAGATATATCTTTTTTTGTGTCAGATAGTTGATTCCAGAATTCTGTTCAAATGCTTCGATGATGAAAGTTTTAGTTGCGAAATGGAACAACGCTTTTGATGATAACTTAACTTTTAGCCTTTTAGTTATTAGGCCATACCTAAATGCTGTCTAATGTTATTAGGATTTTTCGAATATCGAAGTGTTCTTGATCAATATCTCTGTGTATTTACGATGCATTTCTCTTTCAATTTCGTAATCACATTTATTTTCATAAAAGACCTTACGAATACAGACAATTCGAGCCACAGGCCTGTCTGTGAGCTTGTCTGTTTATTTACTTTGTTTCTGGAATTTGCTTGAAAATTGGGGAGAATTTTGCAAGGAATGTTTTCTGTGAATCCTGTCTAGGTGTCCACTTTGTTGATTTAAGTTGCATTGAGATTACTCTTTGGATTTCTCAATTGTTTTTGTTTTGTTTGATTCTGTAATTGATGTTTTCATGTGGCCGAATTCCGTGTCCACGTGACTCCTGCCACGTGACTTCTTGGTTGGCAAAGGGTGACCATATTCTTACGCGGTCATACACACAACTATTTATAGCGATATGTCTATTTTTAGCAACGTTTTTAACTCCATGCTTTGTTTATTGCTCTGTCTATTAAACACAAGTCCTCTCAGGCCCAAACTTTGCATTTGTTTGGTAAACTGTTTACCATATATATTCTATGCCCTCGGGGCCTCGGAACTCGTATTGGCCTAAGGTTTTTTACAAAGCTGGGTCAAATCAATTCACCCTTTTTTATAAGAATAATGTTTATGAGAATATTCAGGCTCAGAACCGTCCAATTTTTAAGAATATTGCTCAGCCTCAGCTCGCATATTTGTTTCTCATTTTTCAGTAGTTGCCTGTTTGCGATTTTCATAACGGAGAATCATAACAGATTTGAAAACAAATCAGACTGCTTTAAGAATATATTTAGACTCAAAACGAAAATTTCTCACATTATCAAGACTGGACAAAATTTATAGTATTCCTATAATAAAAAAGATTGTATTCTCTTCGTGGTATCATTTTATAAATTTTCAATTTCGTAGCAAGTATTGCTATTTTTATACGTAGGGAGCAGTAGCCTGAGTTTCTCAAACGGCATTTCACTCCCAAAAAAATTCCTGCACCTTCAGCAACAGTCCTTTAGTTTTCAAGAAAAATCCTTCAAAAATTTGTAAAAACCATTTTGTTTTCAAGAAAAATCTCATATGCTTTTCGGAATGAGTGAAATGCCCCTCGCCCGGTATGATAAAGAGAGTAACTGCTTTTGATGTATATCTTCGTTTCTTCCTTTCCAGAGGTTTTGGCTTTGTCACCTTCGTCAATCCGAATTCAGTTGATAAAGTTGTGAAAAAGTCTAGTCACATGGTAGATGGTAAAAAGGTAAGGCTCAAACTTTCATCATATATTTTTTATTTTCTCTGTTTATTTTGATTTGATTGAGTGCACTCAGGGGGTGTGAAATCTATTCTTCCGAATAGCAAATCGCTTTGCGTATGGGAAGCCTTAATTTTTTGTTTTACAAAATGTGCCCCTTCTCCTCGATTTTAGGGGCATCAGCGAGGAGCCTTCCACCTCGCTTCAGTTTCAATGATTCTGATTCAATGCTACTGCCCTAAACATCCTTCACAAACCAATCTGAATGATGCATGTGTTTAGTGACATTTTAACCTTTGCTGGAAAGTGTCCCAGAGACAGATTAAACTTGGAACAGATAGCATTACCTAGTAAAAAGAATTTTGCTTCGCTAAGTAAACTTAATTAGAATTTGGTAATTTCATTATTGCCATCAAGTAAGAAAGCGATAAACTCCACGAAAGAGTCTCTTTACAGGATGTGATAGATTAAAGGGTTGTGCAAGGTTATAAGGTTGCATTTGCAAAGAGCAAATAGTCTAAAAAATAGCCTATTCCAATCCATGTCCCACACCTGCTGTTAACAGTAGATAGCCAAAGAAACAGTGCTGTGCCTGAGTGCTTTCTTTGTTCAACTTATAGAGAAGCCTCGTTGCACACTCGAGTAAAAAATTGTATTGGGTAAATACTACATAACTACCTGATAGCATCAATTACTTAGATATTACATAACTACCTGGTGCTATCAAAGATAAATTATCCAGCGCGCTGTAGATTTCTGAAGATAAATTTAATCTGAAGGAGCTCTGCCATGCAGGTGATTGGTTTAGAGAACAAAGCTTAGACAGAACAAAATTGGAGCCCAGGCTCTGAATGTTTGCAGCATAAAAATTCAGTTCAATTCGAAACGATCTCTTTCCAATTCTTTTCTGTTAATCCTGCCATACAAATCTTTTATCCCCTCGTACAATCTTCAGCCAATTATGAATAAGACAGATAGCCTTTAATTTTGAAAAAGTTTGTTTGTGTCTCGAGATCTTAAAGGCCATTGTCACCCATCATCCTTTTCGGGCACTCTCCAATTCCAGAGACTGTCTGGACTGTCTGAAAATCAATTTGGCATGTACGGAAAATATAGATCCACAAAGCTGTGTGGAACCGTTCAACTATTATAAAGTTGTTGGTACTCAAAACCAGATAATAGACCTTTTTGCTATTCTACAAAAGAGCCTGGATCGAGCGATATTTGCTTACATTTTTACACGAGAGGTTCAATTAAGTGGTGCTAGAGCTTCTATCACGATTGTGCACATTCGAAAATTGTTCAAACTGTATAAAGATATCATCGATTCTGACTCTTTTCAGAAGAGCTAAAAGATCTCCTTTTGAGAAACTTTCAGTCAACTTTCACTTTCTCGTGTCTGTAAGGAAATATTTGTATTCCTGAAATAAACAAATATAACTAAACTAAGAGGCTCACTGATAATGGAAACAGAAGTGATTTCAAGATATGCTTTATTATTTCCTCAACCACAAATAGTTCTTACTTTTGTGGATATTTGGTTGTCTAGGCCACAACCTCTTTGTACCGTGCCCTCAGACATTTTGGCCTAAGATAAACCGATCAGCAACTTTAATAAACATATTTTGTCTATGTCGTATTTTTTGCATAAGGATTGAAAGAGTTTAAGCTGTGGAAAGCAACCGTGTTCAGGTGTGACGTTACTAAAACACGGAACTCGGCGGAGAAGTGCGGTACGATCCAGCCGCTTGTTACTTGCATGTTACGCTTGTTCCATGTTTTAGCAATGTCTTTTTAGGTACCTTGAAGTTCCCCTTATTACGATTCCACTACAAATCCACAAGTGTGTCAACAGCGATTCAATCCAATTCAATTCATGTTTGACATTAATCGAGTGAACATGCATTGAAATTTCTATGAGAACATGCACGTACCCTTGAAGGTATTCTGATGGACCATATGCTTAAATATGTATTTAGCATAGCCCATAGGGAGTCCATACAGTATTGTGCTGACACCATTTCAAGCTGTGAGCAAGTGTCAGTCCCAGTTTTAGTTTCTCATTTCAAAATATACAAATATATTCAAAAAATTGCTTTAACTTTACTGGCATGTTTTGGCATAGGTTCCAAATCTTTGAACAGGTTGGTGTAAATTCTATGACCTAGTTCTTTGAACTGAATGGCTTGAAAGAAGCGTTTACTATTTCGCTATAATTCTACCCTTGGACTTTGATGAAAGCCTCAATATTTTCAGAATTAGTGTTTTTCTTCTTGATCAAAATTTAGAAAATTTTTGAACAACTTCAAACCATCGTGATTTCTAAACTTCGTGACGAAACATGATGTTTTAGAATGTTTTTAAATTTTTCGTGAGGTATATTGCATCAGAAATTTGATTTTATCTATATTAGTTAAGGTCAGTTTTGCCAAGGCCTAAAGACACGAGAATCCTTTGAGCTTGTAAAGAGTGATTTTGAATAGCAATCTCAGGTGATGAATTCTAATAGTATGATTTATAACAAAGCAGGAAGATTTATCCGAAATAGGTGAAATTTTGGTTTACTCCAAGTATTCGTTTCTCATTTTGGTACACTTGCTTACAAAATGGTACACCTATGTTGATAGAAATTCAGCCACCAAAAAGTAACTAGAAAATTAAGAAACTTCGGTATTGGCACTGATTTAGTTATTTGAGAAAACCCATTGCATATTTTTATTTTTTTCACATATTTTATATGGTACATTGCTCAAAAAGTGCTGGTACTCATTTCTGAATAGTGGCATGGCTAATGGCTTCTTGAAGCTGTGATCTGAAATGTCCGCGATGGCACCAGATGTAAACATCATGAATGCTATAAAACACGTAAGGAACAGTTAAGAAACTTTGAATGCTCAAATGAAGAGAATTTTATGAAACTTGCAGTGCTGGGTCAAATTTGTAGTTTCTTAAAAAAAATACGCGTATCTACTCTAAAAAGTGATCCTATTAATTAAGGGAATTATGGTACTCCTTCAGCCTTTTTTCTTACATTTCATGGGTAGTTCACTCCTCCAAATAACAGACGGGATTTGCATGAGATCGAAATCATTTTTAGAGATCTTAGGGGTGTCCAGAAAACACAAAGATATTTCCAAATGTAAGTTAATTCATAGGGAGTGCCCCTCGGCATGAGGTCTTCAGGACCATGAAAGCCTTGGAGGTGTTCAAAACAGGTCACAGTAATACGACCAAGGCCTAAGAATACGGGTGCCCTTAACTAAGTTAAAACACACGTTTGGTAGTGTGTAATACGCATACCATCCCAGATTAATTCTGCTTAATTTTTCAAAAGGCAGGTTAACAAGAACAGAGCTTAATCTCCTTAATTTAAGTCGATACAAAGTTTCTCTTTCTGAACTAAAATTATTTATTGTTATCTTTTAGAACACAAATGTGACAATTTTCTTTAAAATAAGAAGCACCTGCTATTATTGAATGACAAATCTAGTGTAATTAGCTTTCTTTTATGTCAAGGTTGTATTTGCTGTTTTCTTTGTGACCTGCTAAACTCGACTAAAATCGTTAAGACCCTAAGATACACATTTTCAGTGTTGTTAACAGAGACACAACCATACGTATTTACGGGGGTCCTATCGAATACTGCTGAATACTCTCAACTCTATAAATACGGTTGTTGCAAACTTTGTTTCCAACCACAGCCCCCTTGCTTTTAAGGTCAATCACAGGACGTGATAAGTAGAAATATATTCAATTTTCTTCATCATAGTAGATAGTATACCGTTGAAGAGGGCCTAACCATTCGAAGAAAACAAGCATCAATTTGGTCTTTTGCGCTTTTTGTTTTATGTCAGTGCTGACTAGTTTCGCCCATTCTTTTAAATTTTGCTGTTCTTGAGTTTGCATTTTTATAGTATCAGGTAGAGTGAATTAATTCTGAATGCGCTTGCATATTTCTGTTATTTCTGTTAATGCATGACAGAACTTCTGTCGTCAAATCTTGTCATATTGTGGATGACCAGTCATTTCACCGTCAAACTCACAGTAGCATAGACACTAGACTGCCAATTGCTTTGTCTATCGTTTGAAAACTTTTGCTAAACATATTCTTATACTGCCTTACTTGCAATGACATTTCATTGGCAGTCGATCCTGTGTCCTGTAATCTTCACTCAAATTTATGCATCTTTGTTGCAACACTTCAATCTTTTTCTTAAATTCGCCAAGACATTTTTGCTATTTGCTTGAACGCACTGTCGGTGTAGGAAATACAATGACAGTGCTCTGTTCACTGCCTGTAAAGAGAGCATTTTATGAAAATATTTTTAGCAGCAAGAATGTACGTTGCCTAAGGCTGAAAATGTACGACGAGGTCATAAGATTTGGAGCAGTAGTTATGCCTATGCCTACTGTACTGCAAGGCAAGAAACTTTCGCGATCTTCCTCCTTCGCAGTTACATTTTCATATGCTAATTCTTCTTGTCTTCTGACCAAACAAGACTTATCTAGTATTGTCCGGCAGCCCTATAGTTTGCTTCGGTTTGCTTTACTGCTCCTCATATATTCCATGAGGTCCTTATTGTTTCTTATGCAAATTGTCAGAAGGATAGATAGCTTGACCCAGACAAACGAGGTCGCAACAACATCTCATACGCTTTCTCTCCCTCATCCCAAGGTAGTGCACAGTTTGTTTTGACAGCGAATTTACTAGTTGAGATTGAGCACCTTCCTCACATTGACGTACCAGAGAGGCGAGATAGCTTACGTGTAAGTTACGGCAGAGCTTTGATAAATTGCGGGTGTTTCGCCAAATCGTGATCGATTCAAACACAGCCAGCTGCATTTTTTGGGTGGAGAGACTGCAGGAAGCTAATTGGTAGTGGCCCCCAAAGGAGGGACAGGAAGGCGAAATTCAACGTAGATAGAGAAGATTTTTGATAATGCTCTGTTGAATTTTGGACACACTTGTTAGGTTGGTCGTGGATAGAGGTACTTGGAGAAGCTCTGATATTGCTCTCTCTTCTGTGGATACTGGATATGACGTCTTGTTGGGCGGCTATCTATACTATACGCAGTCTACAGTAGCACATCCAGGGCAGTAGGAAGCATCATGCACTTTTCGTTATAATTGCCATTGGGGGAGGGCATGTGCCCTTGTGACCCCCGATTCATGTCTCTGAGGAGATCCAAAAATCTTCCGTCGTGGCTTGAAGAGACTGTCACAGGAATTTAACTTGGTGCAAAACGAAGGTTGAGTGGAGGCGAGGCATGCCCGTTGGATGTTATAGAGCCAAGCAAGGCTAACGGATTCAATGCTTTGCTTCGCTGGAACAGATATTGGTCTAAAGTGAGTTGGTAATGGCGACAACTCGACAATTTTGACCTGACAACGGTGCTAGAAAGAATTCGTCAAAACGTACCGTCAAAGATAATCAGTTTTTGAGGAGTGTACCAAAGTGGTACCAAAGAACCGATCTCGTTGAGCCTTTCAGGCTTTCACTCTTGACTAATTTATGTACCTCCTTGCTTCTGGTCCCTTCTGCCCTGCATCAGAGCGAACAGGAGCTGCGGAGGAACATTCTCGAAACTTTGCAACATTGTAGCAATGACAATGGTCTAAAATTCGTATGTGGCCACCCTGTGGTTGATAGATGATGATTATTATTACAATTATTTTAAGACATTCGATCTTTTGTTAGGACACTAGATCTTTTGTTACAGATCCAGGTAAAAAAAGATCCATGTTGAATAATCTTATTTCGTGGATAATACAACGTAACTTCATCGAGTTTCTATCCTCATTTTAATTCCCAGAAGCTTTCATCTCATTTACATAACAATACGTCTAGACTGAAGTTCAACCAATCGCTTCATCTTTCTATTGTCTTTGAGGTCTAGAATTAATTCATGATGGCGGGCTGTCAAGTCATAATGGTAGCCGAACGGATTCCATTACCTGGATTTAGGCCTCTTATGCACACAAAACCACAGCAACTTAAAACGATGAAAATTGTCGGTTTAAATTATGTGCTGAACGTAGTAACTGTTGCAGTTTCTGTTTGTCATTAATTCAGTCTCTTTCTACGTGTTTTTACTGGACATTTTACACACGACAACCGCAAGTTGACCGCAGTATCTGAAATCTTTCATTGGGTTTCCAAACCCAGATTATCATCGGTTAAGGTCGTACAGTGGAGGTAATAACTAGAAGGGTTTTGGCGTTTCCAGGTGTTTTTAGCACGACAGGAATCGAAATTTCCAAATATAAACTATATCATATTTGATTGAAGAGCTGTGTGCTTATGGCTTGTGAGGGTCAGCGAGCATTGGCCTTTAGCCACAAAATTGTCAGATTTTCAGAAATGACCGTAAATAACAGTGAAAACAAACAGGAGAACAGAAAATGCATCTGCATGAAAATTGTTGTTTATAGGGACAAAAAATAAGAGTGACACAATAAGACAGACTACATTCTTTGTTGTTACTCGGAGTTTCACACTATACAGTGATCACAGATTGTGGGGGACATATATTTAAAGGCTTGATAGCTTAGCTGGTATGAGAAGACATTTCGGAGTTGCTCATACGATTGACCCCTTTATACGCCCTTCATACAGAGGGAACTTATGTCCGTTCTGACGGCTCCGGACACTAGCCTTGCCAGTCTGACACGTGAAGAATGTGTCTAACTTGCTATTTCTATATATTAAATGAATTTGAATGCTTACCTCGTTGTCTATTTCCTGCTTTGAATCCTCGTCGTAGCTGGCATGTCTCTTGTCCGCCATTTTAATGTTTGAGCATAAAAGACATGCCATCTACGACGAGAATTCAAAGTAGAAAAAATAGACAACAAGGTAAGCATTCAAATTCATTTGAAATATAGAAACAGCAAGTTAGACACATTCTTCACGTGTCAGAATCGCCCATGATTAAATTAGCTCATATTATTTCCTGATCCTTAAGCCACTTTTTAGCTGGCCTTGGGTGACCTTGCCTTGAAAAAATAAACAACGTTCCAAAAATAACGACGTAAATAACAACAATTGCCGTGAACTATCACGCCTAAAGCACAGTCCAAATCTGGCTCGTCCCTGGCTCTTTAGCTACCAAAATATGTTGACCTTCATTCGAAGAAAATAATCGTGCCTTGTGTCAATCTTAAAACCACAATATTTGCAAGCATGTCAAATAAGTTAACTTGGATCATGCTTGGATCTTTGGCTGTGTACATTGATCCCTCGGTAAGAAAATTTTTATGAGCCATTCAAGCCGTATGTCCCAGTCAAGATATTGACATTCATGTAAATGAATTTCACAAGCCCTCTTAGCATTTGAATGCATTGATATGCCAAATATTGTTATACCTATTGTTCCTTGTGTGACCTTTAAATCCTTTTACTGGACAGCGAAACTCTTTTTGGAAAGTCCCTTGTGGTTTGCACAGGGATACCAGGCTCTTATTTTCGTACCGTCGGTTTTGATTTGATTGGTCGCAGCTTTTGCACCGCGTTTGCACTGCACCGGTATAACTTCGGATACGTAACGAAACGGTAACCGATAGGGAACCGATACCTATTTCTTTAAATCTGATTTCAACTCATCGTGAAATTTTCAAAATATTTCTGGCCAATTTTTAGATGAAACCGTGTCATTTTGAAGCATTGTCATGTCACTTTATTTCAGCATATTTTTGAGCATACGACTCTTTATTCTGCTTTCCAACGTAATTTTGCAAACCCCGCCTTCAGGTTTAGACAGCCTTAAGGTTTCAGACAGTCGAAGGAAATTGTTGCCATATATAGAAGGTTGACCACATAAATACGAATAATGCTTGCCAAGTCAAGCCACAATTTGTTTAAAGTCGTCATTTCCATTGACAGGTTGCTTAGGGATCGATCGGTTGCTTTTTGCCGAATTTTACCGAAAAGAGCCTGGATCGAGCCTGAGTAATTAAGGAATGGAAAGACTGATTTCGACCAAATGAAGTTTTATCTAAGCTAGCCTCTCTTCTATGCAATGAAGTTTTAAAGGGGCTCCATCTGCGCGGTCAAAATGGTGATTTTGCAATTTTTTGATGGGCAAATCACAGAGACGTTTTTTCTGTTTTCTCAAAAATGAGAGCGTCATTTTGAAGATAAATCTTTGTATTTTACAGAGGGAAAAATCAAACATTCATATCTCTTAAGATTTGCTTGGATATAAGTGGATTTTAAAGGGAATACAAAGACCAGCAGCCTTTGCCATCGTTTATTTTTGTTTTTGTGAATTTCGTACAGTCGGTTATTTTGGAAGCTGTGGAGAGCAAATCGCTGACTTCGCGCAAAGCATGTTGGGCTTTGTACTCCCTTTAACGACCTTTTTTTGGTGGCTTGGGTGAAGTCACCAAACAAACTGCAGAAAACAATGGAGAACAATTGACACGTGCGGTGTTGTCAGATTTGTTTACAGTTTGGCGATTTTAATTCGAGAAGTAAGCTGCATTGATAATAATTGGCAAACACCCCCGTTTTCTCTGACTCACCCGGTAGAGTTAACAAAACGGGGAACATTTTCAGGAAAATGGAAACCGAAAATGAATGTCAACAACGCCAGTTTTATCACAGGGAAACCAGGAAATAATTATTGCTAAAAATAGAAATTGTCTTTCTTTATGTCATGTGCTCTTGGTCATTTTTGTATCTTAGCCCCCTTATTAAACACAAGAACACAGGGCCCAAAAGTAACTAAGTGCTCATAGGACAAAGAAAGACAATTTTTCATTTTTGGCAACAATTATTTCCTTGTTTCCCTGTGGTTTTATTGATACCTCCTCTGTTGCAGCACAAAGCATTTTTACTCCTCCTCTCTCAAAGTCGTACCACTTTTTCAAAAAAGATTTACAGAAAGATTTTGAAAGGATTACCTTCACTGGATTAATTCAATGAATTTTTTCTATTTTTGCTCATCAGTTCTCTTTTTTATCTTTTCAGGTAGATCCAAAAATAGCAATTCCAAGAAAAGGTCCAAATCAAAATCAAGTGAGTCATTTCAGCCTTTTGTGATATTTTCATATTCTGTTCAATACTTCAACCCCCCGCTAATGTGTATTGTACTGAAACGTCATTTCAGAGAGAATGCTCACGGAGTAGAACGAAAGAAGTACGATTTGTTTTTGGATGCTTTCCAGGAAACTACAAATACCAAACACTGCTGTCAATAACCTGCCTGCGTGCGAGTAATTAAGAGGCACGAAAGAGGAAGTATTTTGTTCTTTGAGATGTACGTGAAAGGAAGATTATCTCCACTTTTTAGATGTATCTTTTTGAATTTATGTTCATTTTAAAATGAATTTTGAAAATGGTAAAGAAGCTTATCTTGGGGAAATGTTGCACGTTTGCCTGTACAGCTCGGTTTGAATTCAGAAAGAGTGGAATTCTACATTTATGTTCAAATTTGTTTATTTTCTTAAAAGATGTGAATGGCAAACTATAGCAAAAACATTCAGTCAAGATCGAAAATCTTTAAAATTGCTGTGCAATCAGCTACAGTAAAACCCGGGTTAAAGGGAGAACTGCTGATTGAGAACCTTCAGAGTCGAGACTGATTTTTTATTCTTTCATTCTTAATCACAATCTGGGAACCAATCAATCATTTCCATTCGTTTACTCTTACACACTCCCCCTTCCCTTTTTCTCCTGCTAACATTTTATTAACCTGCCTTCTCCTGGTACTCATTTTAACTATCATAATTGTACTCCTTTAATGAATTCATTCATCTATTCATAATCTCATTTTGGCAGACATGCCATCATTTCTATCCAGTTATACCCTTACACACTCTCTCATTTACTACACTCTTACACACTCCCTCCTTATACCCTTACATACTCCCTCATTTACTACACTCTTACACACTCCCTCCTTATACCCTTACACACTCTCTCAGTTGCTACACTCTTACACACTCCCTCCTTTACAAAACTATCCATATGCATCCAATTTTAATTTACTGACTTTTTCTATCAAGCTATAACTTTTCCCACACCTTTCTGATTTCATTAATTCATTCATTCATTTATCCTTTCATTCATTCGTTCTTTTTTTCGCACTTTCATTCTTTAAAGCTTTCATTGTCTCTATTTACACCACAGGGAAAGAAGGATTTATTTATTAACAGACAAATCAGTAATTGATTTTTTGTATTTCCACAATGGAAAATGTCTCCAAGAAGAGGGTGTTCCCGCAGAAATAAAAGTTTGCTTGTTGTTATTTTCATTACCAAATAGATCCTGGTTTCTCTGTGGTGACACCAATTCAGTTGTATCCATTCAGTTATTCTCTAACACACTCCCCCCCCCCCACTTATTTATTCTCCCAGTTTCTTGGTCATTTTCATCCATCCATCCATCCATCCATTCATTCGTTCATTCATTCATTCATTCATTCATTCATTCATTCATTCATCTAGTAAACGATGAGCATTATTTTTACACTCATGGTTTTTTCATCTCCTTGACGTCGCTGCCTTACACACTCCCCTACTCACCCATTCACCCACTCACCCCTAATTTCATTGACTGTCTCCTTTTCTCAAGTCATAACTATTCCCTCATTCTACTAATTTCATTCAGATTCATTCAGTTTCCTCCCCACTGCAACTGGGAAGTCTTGGCTGCTATTTAGAGAACTTAAGTCAAATATTTTGTAATTTACAACATCACTAAAAATGAATGAGTGATCTTTCTAAAGATTTGAACAACATGAAAATGGGTGACCCCAACTCTCAGGATCTATCTTTGAACCCAACAGTGCTGTATATAAACACAGCTTACATCATCTCCAAGAAAAATTATTCTGTCTTTGTATTTGCATCCTGGTTTTGAAAATCTCATAGATTTGTGAAAGTGTATGGCAAGAAGTTTATATTATTCTCTATCGATGTTGCGTCTAGAAATAGGCGTGGAGATTGTAACAGATGATTTGAAATATTTGTTTTTGACTACCCAAAGTATATTAAACTTTCTGCTGTTTTTGGCTGTATGCTGTTTTTGGTTGGTTAGAAAAACAACGCTGAAAATTATTAAATAGAATTGAAGATTTTTGCTCTTGAGAGATTTCAATGTGGTGTGTGGGCTAATGAATGAATGAATGAATAAGTGAATGAATGAATGAATGAATGAATGAATAAGTGAATGAATTAATTATTAAATGAATGAACTGGACTACTAACAAAAAACCATCGTTTAAAGGTATTTTTTATGAAAAAGTTGTGGAATTTCGGGTTCCATTTTCAGACTTTTTGCGGAATTATGGGTCCTCTTCTGGAGAATTTGCAAACATATAGGTATTACATTGACTGTTTTATTATTTGTGGATTTATGGCCCAGATTTTCATTAAATTTGCAGAATTATTAGACTAAATTCTTCAATATTATCGGAATTATGCGTACTAATTTTTCAGGCAAAATGGCACGTACCCGTCAGATCATAGGTCAATACCGCGTGAACCAGAAAAAAGTTCCCATTTTTGAAAATTCATAGAATCAAGAGTACTGGATGGATTGAAATGAATCAATATTGCTTGACAGCCAAAATATCGAAGTATTTTTCTTGTTTTTCTCGGCTTCTTATGAGCATTGGAAAAATTGGTAAATTCAAGTTTACAAAAACTTTGTGGTTGCAAAAATGAATGAAAAAAGCCTGAAATACTTGGATCAAATCATATGGGACTCCTCACTCAGAAAAACAGAGAAAATGCAATTTCTCATGGGTCAGAGATATCGTCTGCACATTTATTGACATGGGATTGAAAATCTTTAGTATCTGTTTGAGAATCTATGTCTTATAACTCTTGAGAGATGTGAAACGCCTGTGCGTATTGTTCCGTGTTAGGAGAGTCCTAACGATTTGATCAAGTGTTTCAGGCCCTTTTTCACTCATTTGCAACCATGAAATTTTTGTAAAAAAAAAAAAATTTGTAAAGTTGCATTTACCTACATTTGCAGTGCTCCTAAGAAGACGAGAAAACTCACAAAAATGTTTCGATCTTTTGGCTTTTCACTAGAATTCGAATCATTCAAATCCATGAAGTACTTGCGGTGCTATGAATTTTTGAAAGTGGGAACTTTTTTCTAATTTGTTTCCAAACCAAGATTTGTTTGGTTAGTAAGGTATGGATGCCTGAGGAAGAAACTGAATCATTAGCATACGCAGTAGACAGTAGATGAAGCAGCACGAAGATGGGGCAGACGGTTAAATGCGGCAGACTGTTTCCAGATAGCCAGACTATTTCCTATCACATGTTTTCAACACATGGTTAAATTTCAAATCTTTGGTTGCAAATGACGTCACTTAATGTCAAATCTAAGTTTATTTATGACGGCAAAATTCGTTTATAGTAAAGGCCATTTATCTACAAGATAAATGATATTCAATAATAAAGGTCATTTGTCTGCAAGTGCAAGCCATGTTGTAGAATTTCCCTGCTTGTAGAAAATAACTTTTTATCAAATGCCAAGAATCTATTTTAAAAAATTTACATGTTCTTCATAATGTTTGCAATAATGTCAGTGTCAGAAAATATGCTTATCTCCTTAAGTTTTCCACAAAGCAATTAATCAAGAGCTAGTATAAACTGCATGAACAAATTAAGACGTTGCTTCAAAGGATCTTTGACTGAGAATTTATTCATTGAAATACTGAGTTACATTTCATTGCTGATAATTTACTGATGAAGATTGAATCAAAGCATATTTTACTTTGCTTTGATATTCTTTTAAATCATGCTCTTTCAGCTTCTTCAATCATCAAAAATGTTGCTTTGGTTGCTTTCTGACTTTAAAAATAATTGATTGTGTTTTAAGTCACCAATTCTTTTCTTTGAAATTTTTGTCACGTTAACCATAAAGAAATGAAAGAGAACACACTTGTTTGTTGTTCTGCTAAAACGTTACAATTTCAATTTCATTTGAACAACAAATTTAATCTACTACATTTCTACTTATTTGAAATATTTGAATAGATAAAGAATACAAATAGCTGTTCAGTGTACTTGGATACTCTAGGGAACAGCAGAAGTTCTTCTCTAGAGAAACCCCGGAGGGCTGGCAAGCCAAGTACCCCTCTTTCAAGGAGATAGCTTACATATTTTGAAAATTACACTGGATTAGAGTATCTTTTAGTATTTTTTGAAAACATAAAAAAGTATTGATCCAGGGTACTAAAACGTCTGGATTGAGCAATATTCTTATGCCATTCGTAGTATTATTCTTACGAATTTTCGAATCAACAGAACAGTGAAAAGACGACGTTTTGATTTTGTAATTTTACATCACACGATAGACTTTATCGGCTGACGTTTGTTTACACCAATTTCAAGTAAAGTGATCAATCTCTTGATAAAACATCTGTCGATTTCTTCAACATACCGGGGGTCTCAAGAAAGTACCCCCTTTTGACTGGAGAAAGGAACAAAACGATATAATATTATGACTTTGCGACTCCACAGCTCAGTTCATGAATCTTCAACTTAAATGCAAGTGCCTTGTATTTAGAAATCGTTCTTAAAACACCGGCGGTACAATTGCGCGAAGGCAAAATTTAGAGTGCACTTGAAACCAGAGGTTTCGAAGAAGGGCCTAGCCATAATTTGGTATCATGGCTTTTTCCAAAGCACCTGCAAACCTTAATTTTCAATTTTTTTATTTTGAAAAGAATTATGGACGCATGGCAACGACCCTAATTAAGCGAATGGAATGAAAACGAGGTATGAGTGATAAAGTCGTGCCACATCTCCAAAATATGGGTGCATGTGCTCCTTTTTCTCTCCTTTGATAAGAATAATGTTTGCCATTGGAATGCAATGCAAGGATCGATTTCTCAAAAGAAAAGTAATATCTAGAAAAACTGAAGCATCTCAAAGTATAACTCTTTTCAAAAGTAAATCCTAAAAATTGAAGTTGAAAATTCCTTTGCAAATTGC
Organism: Aurelia aurita complex sp. Pacific; assembly: GCA_004194395.1. Taxonomy (NCBI): domain Eukaryota; kingdom Metazoa; phylum Cnidaria; class Scyphozoa; order Semaeostomeae; family Ulmaridae; genus Aurelia; species Aurelia aurita complex sp. Pacific. The sequence continues at coordinate 287,661 of REGL01000278.1, forward strand.
CCGTGATATCTGATCATATGGCTAGGCCCTTTCTGAACACCTCTGGTTTAAGGTGCACTAAATTTTGACTGCGAGCTCGTATCTCCGGTGTTTGGTGGATGATTCTAAAATGCAAGGTGTATGCATTCAAGTTGAAGATAAACAAATGTATTTATGCTTTCGGAATGTCCCAATATCTTATCGTTTTGTTACTTTATCCAATCAAATGGGGGTACTTTTTTTGAGACACCCGGTATTTCATGCCATGGAAATATCGTCACATGTCTTAAAACTGGTTCAGTCAACTTTGTCAATGCCGTCCGTATTATGATTAGATTTCTTTTATTAAGTTTGATTTTCTCAATTTCTTTTCGACAGTTTAAGAAGATCTTCATCGGGGGCCTTGCAAGTGACACGACGAGTAATGATGTACGAGAATATTTTGAAAAATATGGCAAGGTAACAAGAATTTGTTATCAGTTTTATTGATAAGATTTTAATCTTCTCGTCATACTGTTGTATGTGGTCAAGGACATTAAAACTTTTGCTGATTGTTTGATCTTGAAACTTCATGGTGTCCTCAAAAATGTCCACACACATGAAAAAATACCAGAATCTGATAGCATGGTTGATCATCAAATCTCTTTTTTGACATCTAGATCAAGGACCAAATTGTTTTCTCACAAAAAGGTTTTCTTTTTCATTGGTACAAAATTAGCAAATTTACCCCGTTAAGATTTTATCCAAAGATATGATGTTGGTTAGTAAAAGGCGTTAGTATAAGTTGAAAAGAAAGTCCTGAATAAGATGTTTTACTCGACTTCTAGCAATATACTGGTTTAATCAGGAAATTTATCCACTCTTGGAAAAATGGCAATGCAAAAATCAGCAAACCGATTCTGAAAAGTCTGTTGCTTTTCTGAAGTTTTGCTAGATTTTGGGGAATAATTTTTTATTATCTAACATGCACTGTTTTGCTATCTAATGAAGAGCTTCCCGAAACTGAATTTCATGGGTTTCGGTCCTACTTAAATGGAAGTGAGTAGTTAAATGTAAGTCATTTAATTTTAAGATGGTAAAGTAATATATTTTTCAGCTCAGTATTGTTTTCCGATACGGAAGCTTTGTGAATGTAATTATGCATTGCAGTCAGTGCATGTACCAAAAAGAACAATTGTATATCAAACTCTGAAAGAAATTGTGTGCTTTTTACTGTTTTTGGACATATTAAGGCGTATGCATCTGCTTGAAATTATGAAAAATATCTCAAAAACGGAATTAAAGCCAATGAGATGATGGATTCAAAATAGACAGCACAAAACATCATGGAACATGGATTATAGATACACACCATTCCCTCGTGTTGTGATATTTTATGACTCCATTTTTGTCTTTATTCTAGCCTTGAATTTAACAAAACAGGTGTTAATTTTTTGGAAAAAATTTTCAATTCATATATCAACTGTAACATTTTTCTTTTTTGTTGAATTCACAGGTGACTGATGTTTTATTAATGTATGACAAACAGACTCGGAGACTGAGAGGTAAGTGTTTAGATTTAGATTTGATACACACATGTTTTCATGAGAAACTGTTATATGAAACTGCTAGCTCAAGTTTTAGAAATTAAGAAACCATGCTACCTGGATTAGAAAGCTGAGAAACTTTCATAATTTGCAGCTTTAATGCTTTAATTTTTCCTGGTCACTCAATTTTTTGACATTGTGCAGTATCGACTAGCGTTTTGATATAGTTTTGAGTGCGATTTCTGTTCATACTTGTATTGAGATCTTACGTAGCTACTCCCATTTAGCTAAAGTGGAAAATAATTGTTCACATTGCACTTGTTGAACTGAGAATAATAAAGTTTGACCTTGGTTCACTTTTCTATCAGTTCAACCACTGCAGTGCTGATCCATATTTTCTGCTCAGGCCAAATTTGATTTTCAAACAGCCTAAAATTACAGCTTGCCAGCATAGGTTCCAAATCTTTAAAAAGGCTGGTGTAAAATTCAGTGACCTATTTCTTTGAACTGAATGATTTCAAAGAAACTTTAGCCATTTGTCTATAACTCTACCGTTGGACTTTTGTGAAATCTTCAATATTTTCAGAATTAGAGTGTTTTTCTTCTTTTATAAGAATTCAAGAAAAATTTTCAAAAAAACTTAAAACCATCGTAATTTCTAAACTGTTTAACGCCACATGAAATAATTTTGAAGAAAATCATAGTTTATGAATGCCTACAATATAGTATCAAGCAAAAGTCTGTCACTCATCTGGTTTATGATTTAGAAATTTGATGACGTCACATCCTCAAATGAGTTGAAATGTAAGAAACGCTGTAATTTCGAAAAATATTCAAAATTTCTGGAAAATCCAACGGCAGAATTACAGATAAGTATCTAAAGCTTCTTTCAAGCCATTCAATCAGAAGAAATAGGTCATTAAATTTTACACCCACCTTTTTGCGCCAAGTTAAAGATTTGGAACCTATGCTCAGCTTGCCCGCAATGGACCTTGGGTGATAATGGCTCTTTAACGATGGAGAATAATTTCATCAGGTCTTAAAGAATTATTGAACGTCCCTGCAGTAGAGAGGTAGTTTTTTGCAATCCTTACCAGCAAAATGATTAAATTACACATCTTTTCGTAAAACAAGGAAATTGACCACACATTCTTGAATCATGAAAGTTCACGACCTTGAAAACCTTGTCCTGTTTTAGAACGCAACTTGGCAAGCCCTCGAATAGATCAAAGTTTATTCTCCTGTAAATGGTTTGAAGTGTGCAAAACTGCACGGGTAGATTTCTTTGAAACAAAATTGAAAGCATTGCTGAAGAAATTGTAAGAAAGTTATCCAAAGTTTTAAGTCGACAAAGATATTATTCAGGGGACTTCTGTTTTCAAAAATGGGCTTAAGCGTCAGAAAGTCCACCACACTTTTCTAGGGTATCTGATTGGATTTCATTGATTCAGGGAGGGTAACCCTTCAGTAAGTGCTGATTTTCAAGGGGCCCTCCATCTTTGATACAATACAATACTTGAAAAGTCTAATTAATCTGTTGGAATACAATGTTAAAATCAATTTACAAGGTTTCTAAAATATATTATCTACACACCAGTCTAGGCTAAATATGGCTCTTGAAGGAACAAACCCCAGATGCCTATTTAACCTCAGTTGAAATGCTATTCCAGCTGTTTGCACCCCTGAACGAAAAGCATGTTTGTCCGTTAGCAGAATATTTCAAAGGCAACCTTAAGTTAGTATTTGTATTTCGTAGGCTGCATTCGTGCAATCAGCTTTTTTGGTGAAAAGATCGCAAAGATAGTTAGGAGATAGACATTGATATATATATATCAATGTGAGTTAATCTTTTTAGACAGTTGGATGAGGCTTTAAAAAGAGTTTTAGGCCCCAGAAAGTCATTTTAAGTATTCATGGGTATCAGGCTTGACTAACCTATTCACCAGGCGGCTTTTTGTTCCTTCAATCAAAAAATTAGGCCCGGCAAAGTCCAGCAAATTATTTCAGGGTATCAGGGTGAACTAATAACACTTCTCAGACGGGCTTCCAAGGTTCCAAAGTAGGTTTAGGCCCCAGAAAGTCCGTCTCAGCATGTCTGATTAGGACTGGTTTTATCTCAGACACGCTCTCATGCATAATTTAATGATTATGACTGGAAAATGCATACTTATTCGTGAAAAGCCCTTTGCTAATCATTATTTATTGTGAAAAGCTGTTTCAGAAAAGGAAACCTTGCGTAATCACGAATTATGTTAGAATCTAGACGTTTGATTTCTCCATTTACCTATTTGCATGATTACGTGTCGAGACGGTGTATTTTCAAAGCTGTTTTATTGGTTGAGTATCGCAAAGATTATTTTGTCAGATCAGGACTTATATTTGTGTAAATGGTTAACCTTGATAACCACACCGTCTACTTTCAGAGACTAGTCTGGAAAACAACGACTTTGCAATTTTTTGGAGCATAGGTTGTAAGGAATATGACGATTAGGCCCAACAGGCCTACATGCAGAGAAAAAATTTGCAGGCAGAAACACCGCAACACGACGAAAAAACAACGTCAAATGTGTATGAATTTATATATGCAGAGCATATAATAATAATAATACCTTATTTAATGTTAGTTTTACGATAGTGTGAGCACTAATATACACTAACATGAAGCAATTTTAGAGATTGCATTATGGAACTTATTGACTGCAAGCGTTGCAGGCGCATTGATTGTTGAAAAACCAATCTTTTATGAGAATTTTGAATTGATATGCATTTTTGGATGACTTTATTTCATTTGGAAGAGAATTCCAAACCTTTGGACCCAAAAAGCTAATCGATTTTATGCCATAGTTTGTACTTTTGACTTTAGGAACAACTAGAATGTCATTTTTTCGAAGATTATAGCTGGTTGATTTTGGGAGAAAATAATCTTTCATAAATGCTGGATTTAAGTTGTGCAAAGTTTTGTAAATTTCAAGTGCCAATAGCCTAATAGAATGAATATGAATTGTAGTAGATTCGGCCTTGATTAGGAGATTACTATATGATGAAGCATAATCTGAGAGTGCTAATCGTAGGGCCCTCTCGTTGACTTTCTCGATTTTCTTTTGGCTTGAATTACTGCAAAATAACCAGATAAGGGGACAGTAATTGAAGTGACAAAGAATGAAAGAATTCACGATTACTTGTCTCTCTTTGTTACCCATGAATCTAGCTAGTCTTTTGATTGCGTTTAGCTGCATGGCAGCTTTTTTACAGATATTATCGATATGTGAGTCAAATTTTAGTTGTTGGTCAATTTGAATTCCAAGTAGAGTTACTTCATTACTCACGTTTATTTTGAAATTATTGTTTATTTGAAATTCTTTAATTTGGTTATCATTTTTGCCAACAATCATTGACTGAAATTTAGATGGGTTGGCTGTCATATGATTTGACTTGAACCAGTCAATGCATTTATTGGTGTTAAGTTGCAAGGTGTTAAGCATATAGGTTTAAATCTTTAAAAAGGTTGGTGGGAAATTTTATGACCTATTTCTTAGGATTGAATAGCTTCCAAGAAACTTTAGCTATTTCGCTATGATTCTACTTTTGTGGAATCTTCTATACTTTCATACTTTTATTGTTTTTCTTATTTTTCAAGAATTCGAGAAATATTTCGAAAAAAATTTAAACCGTAGTAATTTCTAAACTCTTTGAGGAAACATGGAATATTTTTCAAGAAAACCATAGTTTACGGATGTTTACAACATGATATCAAGCAAAAAGTCTATCACTTTTCTGGTTTATGATTTAGAACTTTGATGGCGTCACTTCATCAAATGAATTGAAATATGAAATACCCTTTTGCAAAGTAGCTGAAGTGTCCTTCAATCCATGCAATTAAAAGAAATAGGTCTTCGAATTTTACACCAACCTTTTTACACTGATTAAAAGGCCTGGAGCCCATGATAAATTCTAAGTCATTTGAAAGTGATTGATATTTTTCATTGCTGCACACTTCGGCAACGTCGCCCATTGTGGGACACCCTTATTTCTTTTTATTTTGATCAATGATTTTTCATCACTGCACACTTCGGCAACGTCGCCCATTGTGGGACACCCTTACTTCATTTTATTTTGATCAATGATAATTTATACGATTAGTAAATGTGATGAAAGTATTGAAAAAATCTGAGTGAATATTAGTTATTTTTTGGATGAATGAAGGAATAAAGGAGAGGAAGGAAGAGGATGGGACATTGGACGATTTCAAATAATGTTTTAATCTTTGATGAATTAGAATTAATTCTTGGCAATTTCCTCACAGGATTTGGCTTCGTTTCATTTGAATCGGAAGAAGTTGCTAAAAGGATTTGTGGTGAAGGCTTTCATAAGATTAAGTCAAAAAGTGTAAGTGTTTTCAAATATTTCAATGAATCTCAGGTAGGAAAAATTCCTGGTTTTTGGCCTTTCAGAGATTACGATAACGAAATGTAAGACTTCTATAGTAATACAATAAATGTTGAATAAAGTATTCCCGTCTTTCCTGCAGATAAGTTTCATACCATCTGAAAATTTGATTTAACGTTCAGTTTGAATGAAATTATTAGGCTGCTTTGAGATTTTGTGGTCTATTAGTAGCTTTATCTTTAGGCGTTGTTCAGAGTAGAAAGAGGATTTCTGCCTGTCTGGCAAATTTTTGAGAATATTCTGATTTTTATTTTAATCAACAGGTAGAATGCAAGAGAGCTCAACCCAAAGAAGTGATGCAAGCGTTACAAGGTAGAGGACGAGCTGGCCCTTATTTTGGAGGTACTACCCCTCCATTCTTACAGCTTCAAACCATGGGAAATAATGAACCGTTGATGGGGCCTACTATATTATTACCAAAATTGTATTCGTACTCATTGTGTTGTTTCTCTTCCAAGAAATTGCGAGAAAGGTTTGATAAATATTCCTTTTCCTTCGTTCCTCTTTCGTCACAAAAATGATTGAATACCGCCATTGTTCAAATATATTTCAAACTGTTTTTGGCGCCTGAACCCCTACGCAGCGATTCGTCTCATTTCAAACGAACATTGAAAAAAGATTCGAAATGAGAACCATCGCTGCGTTGCTGCTCAGTCATGAAAACAGTTTGAACTATATTTCAACGATGATTTCAACATTCAATCATTTTTATGACGAAAGAGGAACGAAAGAGAAGCAACGCAATGGGTAAGAATGCAATTTTGATAATAATATAGGCCACATCAATGATGCATTATTGCCTGTGTTCAAATCTAGGACATAGATGGTAGTCAAGGGGTGTATCACTCTCTCCAAAGATCGTACGAGGGGAATTTTGCAGGAGTTTTAAGGAGATTTTAGGAAGAATTTTAAGGGAACTTTTCTTTAAAAGAACATCATTTTCTCAAAGGAGTACGAGATTTGGGAATGATACACCTCTTGTGGGTAGACTTCGACAGTTATGTTTCATGCCTTGGAAAAAATCCCCTTCTTCATTATTTCCTTCTGAAATTAGGAATAAGTGGAAAGTCCTATTTCTCGATGTGCCCAAAAACAACATAAACCTGGCTTGTTTACAATCATGTAGACTATTGATGCCCAGCATCTATTAGGAAGCATAATAACTTTCAAGAGCTTCCTTATCATTGGAAAGCTGCCATCAAGCAGCAATGTGACGTGAGAAATAGTTTCTGTGAGGTAAGAAATAGTTGAAAACTCTCTGATGATTATCAGAATGTTCACGAGAGCTATGACATTGGAGGCTACTGCTTCATTTCATCCATGGAGCTATTTATCGCTGCAAAATAGTAAGACAAAATGGCCGACCGCTGGTTTCCTTTATCAGATAAATTTTGTCTCCTGAAGGTCATAGCTCCATCATTTTCAACGGATTTTTACGGGAATGGTAGCAAACTTCAATTGAATATCTGAAGAGCAACAGCATGCAAAATTTTGGCGACAATCTTTTGCCGTGTTGTTGCCATCTTCAGGCAAACGGGGCACAATTTTTTTGGGACACACTGTAGTTGCAAATGTCTTTCTCTTCGTAGTTGATTTGTCGCCGTTTTCATTTCCAAGATGGTATGCTCAATATGGTACTCCTGTCCCATTTTACTCTGGACAAGGTGAGATAATGGAATCTTTAGCATAGGAATTAAATCAGAAACTAGTATAGTATCCATTAATTTTTAATTGTTTCGTAATGTGACTATATACAGTTTAACGTTTCATGTTTTTATATATTGGCCATGGGGTTGTCTTTCGCTCCCCATGGTATCGTACCTGTAGTGTTGTATAGTCATTCAAATAGGTATAGTAGAATGTACGATATATTGTAAAATTTGATATTTGAATAAAAAATAAACCAAAAAAATCTTTAGAAAAATTGCACGTTCGTTGATGCATTTTTCGTTTTATTTAATAGCTTGAAAGAAACTTCAAGTTCTTTATTATAATTGCTCATCGGCAATCTTTGATTTTTTCGATTATTTTCGGAATTATTGCATTTTTCCTTTTATTGAAAGAAATCACGAGAAAAAAGCTCTGAAAAATTAAAATCGTTGTGAATCCTTAATTAATGGAGAAATTCATCTCGATTATTTACCGTATACAAGGACATTATTAAGCTATGTGCAAATTGTTGGAAAATTTTAAAAGCAAAAGATTTTCCTTGCCAGTTATTTTTAGCACCCATTTGGATAAACTCCTTCGTATATTCACTCTGTTTATGGGATTCAGAAATTCGATTCAGAAATACATATCGAAATCTGCTTTTCTTTATTTGTAGCGGCAGAGTGGCCACCCATTAATGCACATATGTACCAACAACTTGCAAAAATGGAAGGTGAGAATTTCGTAGCATTTAAGTGAGACTTCACCCTTTTCTCTTTTTATGCAATCATGATGTTGCTTCTGTGAAATTGATGGCAACAAACTTCGAGATTGCTTGCTGTGTATTTCACTGGGTCACGGAACCATTTTGCTGGTATTTTCTTGTGGACTAAAGTTGCAGAAACTGGCTTGTTCACCCCATTATTTCTTTAAGAAACTATTTACGTTCTTGTTTCTCAGACGAAAACACCGTTTGGTTGTACTATTAATCATTACTACAGAGACAGTATTTGCAAGGAACAGCAAACATTCGCAACTTTTTGAAATTATCCTGTGATAGATTCTGCATATAAAGCAGTTTTGATTGACTGACCACATAGGATTTCATGAATCTCATTCACATTTTCTACTTAAATTACTCAGGTTATGAACAATCCTTTTACATGCTTACACTTTCTAAATATAAATGCAAGGGGTAAACTAAGATAAATTGAAATTAACATAAAATTATTGCCCGAATAAAGTTCTTCTATCGTTTAACTTTTCCTAAGTTCAAAAGGGGGGTATCANTGAGCGTATATTTTCCTTGTTTGTTGGAATTCAAGTTGAAGGAGGACTAAACAACTGATTGACATGAATTTCGTTGTGTTTTGATACATTTAATCATTTGAAATATTTTAGGAAACTTGAAAGATACATCTTAGTTTTTGTGTTTATGGGCCGCACGTCAAATCCACTACACAGCAAACATTCGCAAATTTTTGAAATTATCCTGTGATAGATTCTGCATATAAAGCAGTTTTGATGGACTGACCACATAGAATTTCATGAATCTCATTCACATTTTCTACATAAATTACTCAGGTTATAAACAATCCATTTTCATGCTTACACTATCTAAATATAAATGCAAGGGGTAAATTTAGATAAATTGAAATTAACATAAAATTATTGCCTGAATAAAGTTCTTCTATCTTTTAACTTTTCCCAAGTTCAAAAGGGGGTATCACAATAGATTTTATCAAGGTATTTTTCAGCTATCTTTCATGTTATGCTTCATTTTCGTCCCGGGTTCCGTGCCCCAACGTATCATATCGAAACCAGTATCATTTCATTTTTGAGCAATGCACTAAACTATTATCTAAATTCATACATCAATGCACGCTCCTTCATTCATACTCCATTAAAAATATCGACACAACCTAATTTGCTAACATACTTCGGTGAATACTTTCTAGTATTGATATGGTATTTACCCTGTATAAACATGTATATTATTATTATATTATGCTAGCTGTAAACAGTGGTCTAGAAATTGTGAGTATAGGGCTCAAATCTTTAAAAAGGTGGGTGTAAAATTCTATCACATTTTTCTTTGAATCAAATGGCTTGGAAGGAATTTAGGATACTTTGCTACAAAACTACCGTGGCAATTTATTGATATCTTGATTAATTTCAAAATGGTGGCATTTTATATATTCGAGGCTGTGAAGTCATCAAATTTCTAAATCCTAAACCAGGAAAGCTACAGATTTCTGCTTGCCACCATAATTTAGACCTCTATAAACTATGGTTTTCTTGAAGATTGTATCATTTTGCCTCTACTGACGTAGGATCTACATTGATTTAAAATTTTTCTAAATTTGCCATGAATTTTTTCAAAAATAATCAAAAAGTCACCATTTTGAAATTAATCAAGATATCAATAAATTGCCACGGCAGATTTACAGCAAAGTGCCCCAAGTTTCTTTCAAGCCATCCAAATCAAAGAAAAATGTAATATAATTTTACACCCACCTTTTTAAAGATTTGAAAGATTTGAGCCCTATGCTGAAATTGTGTCCATAGCCTCGAGAGAGAAGTTACGTTAAAGCTGAGATGCTGATTCCGAGGATGGTGGCTCTCCTAAACATTTTACTTCAAACGAGAAACCTACTTTCATGAATTTGGGCAGAAATAAACGAAAATTTTATGTGGAGACTAAACCCTGTTTTTAAAGCTACTAAAAAATTAACTGACCAAGGAAGAAGCTATTTTAACGTTGATAAAAACGCAACTTATACTTCTGGTAGCATAATGATTAACCATCCTTGATACACGCTAAAAAGAACCTCGCTCAACACGCTAAAACGCACAACACCTCGCAACATGCATATTTGCTCCATGTTTAAAAGATTTTTGTTCTGATGGCAGAGTATAATATGGCATTAACACCTGGAAGATGGAGAGAGCGTGGCCGAAGCGCGGCCATCCTCGGATATCAAGCTTCAGGTGCGCTTTTGAATGTAAACAAACATATATCGAACTTATTAAGGAACCATCTTTGTGAATTCAGACTTTCNTAATTTCTATAAAATTGACCTCGCTACAGTCGCATTTGGTACAAATACTGATCGGCAGCACTCGCTGACTGTTGTTATATCTAGTATTATTATATTATGCTAGCTGTAAACGGTTGTCTAGAAATGGTGTCTATACTCGATAGTCTCGAGAGAGAAGTTACGTTAGAGCTGAGATGCGGATTCCGAGGATGGTGGCTCTTCTAACCATTTTACTTCAAAGGAGAAACCTACTTTCGTGAATTTGGGCAGAAATAAACGAAAATTTTATATGGAGACTAAAACCTGTTTTTAAAGCTACTAAAAAATTAACTGACCAAGGAAGAAGCTATTTTAACGTTGATAAAAACGCAACTTATACTTCTGGTAGCATAATGATTAACCATCCTTGATACACGCTAAAAAGAACCTCGCTCAACACGCTAAAACGCACAACACCTCGCAACATGCATATTTGCTCCATGTTTAAAAGATTTTTGTTCTGATGGCAGAGTATAATATGGCATTAACACCTGGAAGATGGAGAGAGCGTGGCCGAAGCGCGGCCATCCTCGGATATCAAGCTTCAGGTGCGCTTTTGAATGTAAACAAACATATATCGAACTTATTAAGGAACCATCTTTGTGAATTCAGACTTTCGGATCCCGATCAGCATATTACTCAAATCTTTAAAAAGTTGGTTGTAAAATTCTATCACATTTTTATTTCAACTGAATGGCTTGAAAGGAACTTTGCGTACTTTGCTGTGAATCTGCTGTGGAGATTTTTGATTTCTTAATTATTTTCAAATTGACAGCATTTTTTCTGTTTGAGGGGGTGACATCATCAAATTTCTAAATCCAAAACCAGGAGGGCGACAGATTTCTGCTTGCCACCATATTGTAGACCTTTATAAACTATGGCTTTTGTGAAGGTTGTATCATTTTTGCTCCATTGATTTCGGATTTACGGTAATTTTTATTTTGTCAAAATTTTCCATGAATTCTTTGAAGAAAATGAAAATGCTTCCGTTTTGAAATAATCAAGGTTTGAAAAATTTCCAGGGCAAATTTACACCAAAGTAGCTTTCAAGCAATAGACCTTTAGCTATTCTAAAAAAGAGCCTGGATCGAACGTTGTTTTCATACATTTTTATACGCGACGTTCGATCGAGTGGCGTTAGAGCTTCTATCACTATTGTGCACATTCGAAAATTCTACAAAATGTAGCAAAATGTTGTTCGATTCTGACTCTCTTCTGAATAGCTAAAAGGTCTATTCAAATCGAGGAGAAATGTGAAACAATTTTACACCATAGTGTTTACACCCACCTTTTTAAGTTTCAAGCCCTATGCTACCCGCTACCCCGACCTGTACATTGGATGTCTACAAAACGATATTGATTTTTACATGCTTATTTTTTCATTTCAATTAGTTTAATTTGAATTTCTTTTCAAGTTTACTTTCAATCTGAATAATGTTTATAAATGTTTGTTGATCAGTGAAACAAAAAGGAGTAAAGACGCAAAATTTGATTGGCTGCTATTTTCACAAATCGAGCCAATCACGTTGCGTAAAAACAACAAGGAACAACAAACGACAACTGAACCCAATTTTGACCGTTTTTACCATCCTTTGCAATACTATTTTCTACAACATTGAATTTAGATTCTCAAAATATTTTCAAAAGACTTGTGCCACATAGTCTGGTTGACAATAGTATCTGGGGAAATTATGTCAAGATTTGGTGAAACTACGAATTAAGACTATGCAAGTAAACGGATGTCCAATCCGAAAACATTGTTGATAAGCAAAATTTTAACTTTTTCAGCTTTATGGTTTGCCTCATCAGAGTTGTTGCAACAGTTGCAGCTACAGAAAACTTGTGACTCCAGATTTTCTGGACTTTT
>REGL01000279.1:2255-12451 GCA_004194395.1 Aurelia aurita complex sp. Pacific
ACCATATCTGGAATGCACAACGGGTGAATTAGCTACCTTGGTTTCACGGAAACTTTTGCGGCTTGCTTTTTGTTTGTTTATGACTAGATCAACCAAGCATATAATTCCTTTGTCAGCAATCACAAATCGCTTTGTATATAGGTGTCAATAAAAAGTAGCGGATCCTATTGTAACATTATCTGTCCTTGCTATTTGAGTGTCATGTGTAATTATTGCTGGAAGGAAAACAAAGTGAAATTTTGGTTTGTCGTTTTCCTTCGTTTTTGCAGGTTTTCGAAAGGGGCTTTCTGAAGAAAATCTCTCATATCGACGGGAAGGAATGTCCGATTAAAGCCGGATGAATTACTGAACCTAATTGGACATATCGGGAATAAAAGAAAACAGTTTTCAATATCATTGCTTTGATATTAAGGGAGCAGCATTTCTTTCAAGCGCTGAGCCTTTTTATTGACTCACACGGTACAATGTGGATCCATAGTTTCTGCCTAGGCCAAATTCGATTGACAGCCTGAAATTTCTCCGTGCCAGCAAGGAACTTGGTGAGAATGGCTGTTTAATCGAGCCTCAGTCAATTGATTGCGATAAAAACAATCCGCTCCGATGCAATCACGTGACGTTAGAGTCCTGCAAACACACGTTACCATTGGACAATATAACAGCGAAGATTTCACTGGGCAGTTACCTTAAAATCTTTAATCTTTAATATGACACCAGGAACTTGCTTCGTTCAACAAATATAACAAATCAAATCTCAGTTGATTTGCTGGGATACTAGTAAGTGGGACCCAATCACTTGACAGCATTAACACAGGGGACACCTGTAAAAATTACGTTGCTGTTCGAGAAGATAACAACAAAAATTACCTTGGAAGAGAGCGTTGCTATGAGACCAAGCATCAGCGGTCTCGGTTTGATATAAGTCTCGTTTTGATGAGCGTAAGCGTAGTGCGTAATCACTAATCAGTCGAAATGAAACGTACACGACCCCACAAAACGAATATAGGGCTAACCTCAATGCAGGGCTCTCTTTGCAAGATGATAGATCATAATATTCTGAATGTACAGTGCTTAACCAGTTGAATAGCGCAGCAAGAGTTGAATTATGTTGATAGTAAATATATGCGATTTCTTTTATGATGATAGTCAATGAATGGCACTTGCGATTCTTTCAAGCGATTTAGAAATATAATGTAAAAATAAACAGTATTGTAAAATGTTAACTCTTGAGTAAAATGAATTAATCCTAAAATCTTTAGATTTGAGTGTTTGCAAAATTTCTGTAGTGAGCGATGCGACAGGTAAATTTGAAGCTCGTATCATGTAACGTTAATGTAGAATTTTGCGTCTTTATATCAGTATATGTTTATGTGGTGTAACTGTAAGGCTAGATACCAGATACAAAGAGATCGCTGTTAGCTGAAACTGTTATACAAATATAAAGGATGAGAATATTTCAATGAAATTATGTGAGATTGATAAAGATATAACGAAACAACCAATGTAATTGGCTTTCAAAGGATCTCTTTTTGAGAAGCCTTACAGTATAAACAAGATCAATAGATTGTCACAGAATTGATATCACAGACTTCGAACAGTGATGTTTTCGATGAAGCTGTATTATGTCGTTTGAAGGTTCAAGAAGTTGAGCAGTCATCTAGAGAATTTTTAAGAGGAGCTGAACAGCCATTTCAGATTTCTGTGTACTTATTTTTGAGACTAAATTGTGAGAACCTTACTGTATGAACGATATCAAGAGACTGCTCAGAAGTAACATGACAGATTTCGAACAGTGATGTTTTCGATGAAGCTATATTTGGTCGTTTGAATGTTCTAGAAGTTGAGCAGTCATCTAGAGAACTATTAAGAGGAGCTGAACAGCCTTTTCAGATTTCTGTGTACTTTACTGTGAGACTAAATTGTCAGATAAGAAAAAGAGAAAAACTGCAACTGGCATTTTGGAGATTTGTGAGGAAATTTTTGCCCCTTTTGCAACTAAATGATGAAACAGAAGGAAGAGACCTGTAACTGCCATGTCAAGCATCTTTGTAGTCATTTATGACGCTGGATGTTTGTTTGAGAAAGAAATGTACCAGTTAAAGAAGTTGCCGTTTAAAGGACAATATTCCCACAGATTCTGTTGAAAGGTACAAAAGTTATTAATACATTACAGCCAATGCAGATCTAAACAAAAGAACATCGTGATAAAGGAACTTTGTTTTTGACTTCATTCGTGAAAAGCCTAGCTTGATTACGTAATAGACTTGAAGACGAGCTTAATATTCAGCAGAGAGATTTTGTGGTACTACCAATAAAAAGAAATGATCAGAGGACAAAAAACCGGAGCATGGCGGCAAAATAAGGTAACAAAGTTAAATTTCCTTATTAAATTGCATTCTGCGCTACCCATTTCACACTGGCAAGTTAAACCAGCCTTATCTAAGGGCCTGTTTATATAGGGAAAAACACCTCACTTGCCAGCCCCGGGGCTGACAGGCGAGATTCTTCCTTCCTATAGAATCCCATTGCTTTTCCATTTCGCGTTTATATGACAAGCGCAGGACCACCGGTATAGTGAGATATCGCCTCATCAGAGGTGGAATCTCACCTGGGCGAGGTGAAATTTTTCCATATAAACGAAACACCACCGGTATGGTGAGGTGATATTTGTAAACATTTTATACGAAAGGTTCAATTGAGGCGCTTTAGGGCTTCTATTCCTTTTGTGCACATTCGAAAATTCTACAAAGTGTATCAAATATCGTTCGATTCATATTCTTTTTCAGAATAGCTAAACTCGCCNCCCCGGGGCTGACAGGCGAGATTCTTCCTTCCTATAGAATCCCATTGCTTTTCCATTTCGCGTTTATATGACAAGCGCAGGACCACCGGTATAGTGAGATATCGCCTCATCAGAGGTGGAATCTCACCTGGGCGAGGTGAAATTTTTCCATATAAACGAAACACCACCGGTATGGTGAGGTGATATTTGTAAACATTTTATACGAAAGGTTCAATTGAGGCGCTTTAGGGCTTCTATTCCTTTTGTGCACATTCGAAAATTCTACAAAGTGTATCAAATATCGTTCGATTCATATTCTTTTTCAGAATAGCTAAACTCGCCTCTCAGCCCCGGGGCTGACAGGTAAGGTAAAATACCTCATATAAACGATGGCTGAAATTTACCTCGCCTGTCAGCCCCGGGTCTAGCAGGTGAAGTGTTTTTCCTCATATAAACAGGCCCTAAACTAGGTTGTCGAATGCTGCATTCTAATTTGGCAATAAAACAAATAAATGAGTTTGATTGGTTGAAATAGACCTTTTAGCTATTCGGAAAGAATCAGAATCGAACGATGTTTTGCTACATTTTGTAGAATTTTCCAATGTGCACAATAGTTATAGAAGCTCAAACGCCACTCGATCGAACCTCAGGCATAAAAATGTCTAAAAACAACGCTCGATCCAGGCTCTTTTGTAGAATAGCTAAAAGGTCGATTCAGCATTGTTTGGATAAAGCTAGTTCAACTGTATCATTTTGAATGGGGTATTGACATTTGAGAAGTATGTGTCCCCCCGTGCATTTGGTTGATGCTCATGCCCAGTAGCGTTTTGGGTTAAAACTCAGGTGGGCGCATGAGCATTAACCTACTGCACGGGGGGACTCATGAGTTTCCTCGAATAAACCGTATCTCATCTTCTAAACAAATTTTGACTTTAAGTTCAAGGAAAATCCCTTACAAACAGGCGTACATATGTACAATTTTGTGGAGGAAAGAGCCGACTTATAAGTGGTCAATAACAGATGCATTGCTGCTAATAACGATATTAATCTCGCAGCAGATATTACCCGCAAGCTCATACAGTTTTGAAACCTTTCTAGGATGGTTTTGGAGGAGGGTTTTGCTGCTAAGTCACGTAATGCATAAATTAATAATCACATGACTTCATATGAAAATTTACCATTTCAAATCAAGGCAAGGAAAAACTGTTAGGCCCTTGGTCTCATCAATAACCGACATGAATCGGTCAACATGAATGATTTGGGCATGTGCCCTTTTTTTCGCTTGGTCTGTGACGCAGGCTACTGGGTACTCTTCTTTAACAACAAGGAAAGGAAGAAATCAAGGGAGCTCACTATTAGTTGAGGATAAATTCCAAACAAATACACAATGAGTTAAGGTGGTTCACTACTGATAAAGCTGATGTCCAAAATATGATGTCCTGTCTCTTGTGGTTGAATTTTCAGTTGTGATTAACAATTACAGCATTCTTTGCATAGAAACTTGAACTCGTGAAAAGTAAGTCGAAAAAATGTAAATTCTGATCAAATAACTCCTTGATAATCGATACTCTGGTCAGTTTTAAGACGAAAGAAGTATTTATGGATCTCTTTACCAAACGACAAATCCTCCCTTATCTCTTTTCTATTGTCTCTTATGTTCAAAAGAATAAAGTTGAAATCAGGTAAGGTGATATGTGGAGTGAAAGCATTTGGTTTCAGATTCACTCTTCTGTCACTGAAATATTTTCTAACGAGGAAATAAGGAATTACAAGAGTCAAACATGAATTAGAAGCTAAATGCAATGAACTGCTTCAGCTGTGTGTTTTTTATCTGTGGTACGTGAAATATGCAATCTAATTTGCTCTGTATTCAATGATAAAAACTTAGTATATGTACACGTATCTCTTTTTATTATTGTAACGTTCTGTGATGCTGCTAATATCGGTAGATAAACACTAGGAAAAATAACAAGGCTCTCAGGGACCGCATAGCAATTTTAAAGTGGAAGGGCTGATTTGCAAGCCAAGACAGTAAAATGAGGGCCCGTTTGAAATGAACTTTATGTGAATGGTTGGGATCTGAATCTTTTGGTCCGATACAATGAAGTCAGAACATGGGATATGCTTCAAATGTCATCAATTTAATGTAAATGGATGGGATATGAAACTTGGTTTGATGACATTCAGTCAAAGCATGGTATATTTTTAATAACATTTGAAACATCATCAACTTAATGAGAATGCACGTGATACTAAACTAACTTGGTTTGATGTAATGAAGTCAGAACATTCTATATGGTTGAAGTTTCATCAACTTAACGTAACTGCAATGTTATTGAGTTGATGCAATAAACTAGCTTCAGCGAACAGCTGAAATTAATTTCAAGGCTTATTTAATTTCACCTCCAAAATCATTAACAGCATTTGAAACTGTGACTTTTTTGCAGACATGAAATCTTCAATTACTTCTGAAATCTGTTGAGTGTTTGAAGCAGTAAACTGATAAGATTCTTTTTAAGAATCATTGCAGTATCTTATTTGAGTATCTCTTTATCTCAATCTATCATTTCAGATGGCTCGCGAACAGTAAACGAAACCAGATGTTAAAATGGGAAGAGACAGGAATAAAAGATAAGAAGAGTCAAATAGTGGATTTGTTTGAAATTTGAAGCAAGGCTTCATTAAAGAGAATCAAGATATCATTGAATCAAATTAAAAGTGGAGAGTATTCATCTGGAGAAAATTCAACAGCAAACAATAATAAGGATCGGTTATGAAGTTAGCTTTTTAGCTATCTTGAATTAGCCTCAATTCCAGGACTATTATTGTGTTCAGCCTCCCTTCTTCAGCGTAAATGATATTGATAGGCAATTGTTACCCTGGGTTCGAGGTAGATCTCCAATTACAAAGATTGGAAGCACTCATAGCAAACGAAGTTACAATTTTGCAAATGTCTTATCAAAAGGAGCGAGGAGAAAGTTTTGGCTTGGTGTAACAATATTTTATGCTTTAAGCTGCAGATTTACAGAGATTTATGAAAGAGTTTCCAAACCAATCAAATTCGATTTATTTGTTAAGAAATACTGGAAGGCTCTGGAACTTTAATAACGCTGCAATTGTTGTGATTTAATTTGCAGACGAGATCAAAGAAATGATTTCCTCACCAGAAAATGAAAAAGTCTCAAAGAAAGATATTTCGGAGAAATTAGAGGCAAGATTCTGATGCGATTTCAAACTAAATTGCGATTAAAATGAGGATAGCTGATTAATTAGAAAATAACACCCATTTTAGAGGATTCTCTTAATTAATGAGATATGTCCAAAACATTCATATTGGCGAAGCCCCGATCTGATTTGATTGAATTTAAATACATCATAATGATAAATCGCTTTACTTTCAATGGGATATCATTTGCTAAAATGGGATTTGAATTTAAGGAGGACACAGGTGATGTGGAAAGCGACATAAAAAGCATGCTGTATGAAATAAACATTAGCCATGTCATTCTCAGAGGCCAGAAAGATTTCTCTGGTTTATTAGCGAGATTGGAGTCAAAGATAATTGTTGGTAGGCCAAGTGTGTGGATGAAGGAATGTAGTAGGAACGAAAAGCAGCCAGAGAGAGGTGACTTGATCGATAAAGAAGGTTGTTTACGAACTACTAATTGCGAGAGCTGTCTTCGAGTTCAGGATTGTTGCACAGGTGAAAAGGAGATTGGTGAACTGAGCTATGAAGAAGGTTGTCCTCAAAGTTCTAATAACGAGATAGGAAAGAGCTGTCTTCGAATTCAGGATTGTTGCAAAGCTGAAAAGGAGATTGGTGAACTGAGCTATGAAGAAGGTTGTGCTCAAAATTCTAATAACGAGATAGGAAAGAGCTATCTTCGAGTTCAAGATTGTTGTAAGGTCAGAAAGAAGCAAGAGGACAGTGATTCAGTTATTTTAGACGGCACTTCATTTGTTAGAAGATCATCTTTTGAACATGTAAAGGAATCTAATTCAAGGATAAATGGAAATTTGACAGAACAAAGAGCTGACATTAAGGTGCCAGCTAATCATAGGCTGTTTGAAAAGAATATAAGGGCTGACAAGAGTAGAGAGTCAGCTGGTTACAGGCTGTCAGGAAACAAAGTCAGGAGTGATATAAAATCAGCTGGTGACAAGCTGTCCAAAGAGACAACAGGAGGTGATAAGTTTTTCGAAGGAGGAGAATTAAGATTGGAGCAGAAAGAAACTGATTTGTCTTCTACGATATTAAAAAGGCCTAAATCTAAAGTATCGAATGTCCAGGCAAGGAAGATAACTCAACAAAGAACGTGTGATAGGTGCAAATCAAAAGACCTAGGTCACTTGCAGTGGAATTGTTCTTGCGGCCAACTAAACGTTGAAGCAGGGTTCAAAAAGAAGGACGTCTGTAGCAAAACTCTTGACGGATATTCGAATGCACAGAGCTATTGGAAAGTTAGTGATAGCGAGGACAGAAATTTTGTTAAAGCGGAAGAAAACTGTCAGTGTTCAGAGGCTGGAGACTTGAAGCAGGACGAATGTTTTTGTGAAGTGGGTGATAGGGGACAGGAGGATAAGAAAATGGGTCTTTTAGAGACTTCGGTCGAGAAAACTGGAACAGAATTAAAATGTGCTGCGAACAGCGTCGATCGTGATATCCTTGATGTATTAGAAAGTGAAATAAAGGAATTCAATGAACGAATCGAGAGAGAATTGAAACAAATAGACACAAATTTATATCAGTATATGATGATAAACATAGGCTACAGCTTTCTCGTTTTGAAAGAGAAAGTTAAGATAATTGAAACGGAAAATGAAGTAAAAAGACTTAAAATGGTTCAGAAAAAATACAATTATATTCTAAATAACGGAGATTTGTCACCAGAGGCTTTGGAGCTGAAAAGAGAGAAAATCGAAGATGCATTTGATAGAGATTTAGTGGACTGGCAAGATGATTTAGAAATTCTGCGCTTACGGGAATCAATCATAATGGTGGATGTTATGATAGAGAAACAAAGAGAGCAAATTGATAGTGGAAATAGATTGATTAAAAATTTAGATGCAGTCATACAAAAGGAGAAGGATTTTCTGCGAGTTTTAGAAGAACGTGTGAAAAGTGAAAAGAATCAAATCATGATAAAAGAGAAAGATGCTTTGCAAGCTTTAGAAGAACATACGAATAGTGAAGATGAGCTTCTTGCAGACAACAACGATAATGATTGTGAAAACTTTGGAGCATCAGTCCTGAGACAGGATGGCAGTACCAATAACATTGGGTTTCGATTGAAATACTCCTGTGAGACTGATAATCAATATTTAGAAGATGAATGTAAATCACGTGATCATGGACCGCTTAATAATGGTTTGATCTACAAAGGCTTAGAGCCCTTAGACACAGGCAAAGAGCGAAATAATACGTTTAGAATCCCTCTCTCATTTGAAAATGATATCACAGATGATAACACACCTGAAGAGCCACAGGAAAAATCCGAAATTCCTCCTATGCTTGAAACTGATATTACCATCAAAGAAACATACAAGAAAGCGAATTTTCTAACAGATATGGATAAAAGTATGGTTATCAAAAATAAAACTGCAGCTCATGAGCAAAATACTGCATCAAAACAGGTTCTTGAGTATCAAAACGATGTGCATACTGAAGACAGACATAAAAAAGCAATTATATACAAAGAAAATCATCCAGCAATATTTTCACTTGACAGTTCGTCATTAGATTACGAAACATTCCACGATAGTTATCTTGACTATAAGTGCCGAAGATGGATAAAAAGATTGACAGTCGGTTCAAACTTGCTGCGAGTGCCAGTCGAGAAGTACCAAAATACAAAACTGACGAATCACATGAAAGGTGCACCACGTGCATTAGGGAGATCAAAGAGAGGCAAATCAAGAAGCCCTGTGAAAGATACGATTTATCAAAGTGATATTGTTGAAGTTTAATGTATTGCAATGTGTACCACATCTTTAAGTAATTGAGTATGATTCAGTCATGTATGCAAATGTCATGTATGCAAAAAGTCATGTATGCAAATGTAGTGTGCCCCATACTGACGTATTAGCGTTTGCCAGAATATACTTTCGTCAACTAAGAACCAATTTGAATGAAATACCAACTTTTTATAAGTAAAAGCTCAGTTTAAATGTAGAAATGTATTGCATTAAAATTAGCTATAACAAGATAGAGTTACTGCTTATTTTGTTTGGGAGTTATTTTTGAAAGGGCTCGAGAGGGAGTTAAAACGTTCTATAGCATTTTCGCCTCCAAGTTTTAGCTTCAGAAGATGTTTTACGTTTGATGATTTCTGAAATCCTGCAGATATTCCACAAATTGATTTTTTATAGTCATGTCTCAACGCGGATGCAGTGTTCGCAAATACGACTCAGACTACTGTAAGCGTATTAGTACCAGAGATATTTCACCTTTTACTGAGTCGTAGCCTGGAAATCGAAATCTTTCAGTTTTCCTGAGAAACTATGGTCGACTCGACAGTCAAGGTAATTTCTCAATTCTGACGCCCTTCTTTTACCTTTTATCTTTATCTTTCTGACAGCCATGTCTCACTTACTCAATCATGATTCTGAAGTCATAAAGGACAAAACTAATGTAAAATTAAAAATTAGATAAGTAATGTCCCATTTGAGATGGCATTTGAGAGATCCCATCCTTTAGAAATTTCATTAATATTCTCAATAGCAATGTTTCGATGCAGAATTGAATGCTGAGTTCAAAAAGGTCACTTAGTATGCTTTAACCGTTGCAGGAGTAGAGATATTAAGCTTTAATCTTACAGATTGCAATAGATGTGAGAATTTGGTAGAGAATTACTACTACCGAAAAACATCTATTCCAGTAGGGCTGAGAAATTTATAGAAAATCATCAATTGATTTCTTATAGCAATGTTTCGATGCAGAATTGAACGCTGAGTTCAAAAAAGTCATTCAAAACTCTGTAAGTATTTTAGGAGCAGAGATATTTTCAGTATATGTCTGTATGTGTGTATCCTTTGCCAAAGTTAAAAAAAATGTATTTGCAAGTTTATAATATAAAAATAGATACAATACAATAAACAAGGCTTAAAATGTAAAGAAAACACCCCTAATAGACGATCGCGCTAAAGATGGCAGGGAGGAACTTTTTAC
This sequence comes from Aurelia aurita complex sp. Pacific, assembly GCA_004194395.1. NCBI lineage: Eukaryota > Metazoa > Cnidaria > Scyphozoa > Semaeostomeae > Ulmaridae > Aurelia > Aurelia aurita complex sp. Pacific. The sequence continues at coordinate 12,203 of REGL01000279.1, forward strand.
CGAGATGTATTGCGTTCGAATTACGAATTCGATTAAAGAACGCAATGCATCTTGGTAAAAAGTTCCTCGCCACCATCTTTAGCGCAATCGTCTATTACAATGGCAGAGACTGCATTAAAAGGTCAAGCTGGCTTAGTTCCATAATGGTCCCCTAAGAGGTGTCGGTATAACACAGCACTGGTTCTCTATCTCCTTGCCATGTCTCTGGCCCAGTCCACACGTATACGTTTACGTTTGTAAACGCATAGA
>REGL01000279.1:12710-35717 GCA_004194395.1 Aurelia aurita complex sp. Pacific
GGCAACTAAAATAGGCCCACCTTTTTCGACGAGCGGGAAAAATGGGTCTATTTTCAAAACGTGTACAAAATCGGAATATGAAAGGCTAAATGGCTAAAAAATTAATGGACTTACATTTCCCAACTATTCTCTTTTCAATAAAATCACAGTCTTTGCCTTTTATCGCCAGCAATCCCGTTCCTGCAACGAATATAAAACTACGGTCAAAATGCTGTGATCCACCATCGTTACGACTTGCAAGTCAGTGATCGAATTTGATAATAACAATCAAATAAAGATGTTTGCAGTATCTTTACTCAAATTTACTGGTTACCAGACAGCAACTGCAGTAAATAGGAAACCCTCTTTCGCATTTTAGACAGAAAACAATGTGGCAAGATCAATATAAGTGCGAAAATTGTAAGCAATTCAAGGCTTCGTTGAATTTGAATTATGGCTGAATTCTCAGTAGGCCCAAATTACCTCACCTTGTAAAAAAATGGAAATAAAAAGAACAATCGCGTCAAGAACTTCGAAATAAAACGTTATTTCATTTGTAAAAGACCAAACTCTCACCTCATGGTCATTCTGATTAGATTGACCCGAAAAATAAAACAACAGTGGTAGGAGAAAGTTTTCCTGGGCTTTGAAATTCTTGCACAATAGGCCGTTCAGTAAAGTTATTTTATAAAACCAGTGGAGATACATCTTAGACGAATGTTTTGTGTAAAAAGGCAGTTTATTATGCAGACATTAAAAGAAAAATAGCCAGCCTTTCTTGCATTATGAGGAAGGATATTTCTAGCGAAAAGCTCAGTAGACACACTTTACCCCGTACACCCATATTACCCCACCCTACCCTACGTGTGGACGGGGCCTCAGTTACTCACAAGCTGTTTTCCAATTTTCCTATTTTCATCTATTTTCATCTGAAGTAAGGCAATGTGCTTCATACCTTGCAAATGACGTTTAGTAGCAACTTTAGAATGCTCCGCACACTTTAGACTCTGATCTCAAGATTTTCTGTGACCGGCGCCAGATGAAAAATGTAGCAAATTGTCCTCGTACTAAAAGCTATAAACAGGCAGAGTCTGCCTCCTCGTAGTGATCTGTCAGACATCACCACATTTGATTCTTATACTACAGACGTCTGCAGGTTAATCTCATTGAATCTCTTCCAGTAACCGACAGCAGTCAAGGATTGCTTTCCATAAATTTGTTATCAGGGTTATTCCGATGCTACCCTGGGTACCAGCCTCTCTAACGTTAGAGAGGCTGGTACCCAGGGTATTCCGATGCCTTCAGGATCACATTGAGTAGCTGGATTTATCATTATGATTATTACTTTCATTATGGTAAGCGTTTAAAAATAGCTATTTTACAGCAAATTGATGCCTACCTACAAAACATAAGAAAATATTATTAAAGACAAAGTAAAATAGTCCTAATGGTTAAATTTAACAGTAAATGGTATATGATACAATATTTACAGGCGAGTTTTCATTGTAAATAAAACGAGATCAATTCAAGAACCCAACCCCGTTTTTTTTTTACCTAATCATGTGCGGAAATATTTTCGTATGGCACTGATCAAATCAAATTGTTAGATATGAAATGAAAGAGAAGAAAGAAACAGGCTTAAGTGTCTTGTTTGGACTTAAGGCAAGACGAAGAAACTTTATTTTTTCGTAAAGAATATCTTTCAGGACATACACTCTTTTTTATCAGAATAATGCTTATAAGGATATTCAGGCTCAGAATCATGCAATTTTTCAGAATGTTATAAGAATATTTTAGCCTCAGCTCGCATGTGTCTCATTTTCAGCAGTTGCCTGCTTTGCGATCTTCATAACGGAGAACCGACATAAATACTTTAAAAATATATTCAGGTTCAAAACGAAAATCTCTTAAAAGTTTCGAGGCTGGACAAAATGTATAGTATTCTTACAAAAAGAAAGAGTGTAATTCATTACTCCCAATGGCCCCTGAATGCGAGGGTTGCAGCCTATTTTATATATCTCTGCGTTCTGCGTTCTCGTAGTGGAAGGGCCTTGGAAGCTTTCATGAAGTTTTTCAAAATGCAATACTGTACTGTCACAGTTGACAATCTCTTCGGGTAACTTTTCATTAGAGCAAAAGAGGTACTCCCTCAAAGAAAATCTTTATTTTGTCATGAATGCAAAATTTGATGGAGGGGCAGTTGCCGCCAGTGTCCCCCCGGTGCCTACGTCACTTCTCGCACAATGGCTTGCTCTGTCTGCTAATATGAAGTTGTAGCTACTAAATCGACAACAACAACAACTATCGATCCAATTCGATTGAGAGAAAGTGAAAGGATTTGAATCGTGAGTCTGGGTTTTAATCACGTGGCTCTTTGGCGCTGTTTTCAAAGAAAGGCCAGATAGGCCGCAGCAATTTGTTCGCAGCACAGCACGAGCAAGTTCATGAAGGAGATGGCGAAGAATTGAAAATATGAGATCATAGAGGAGGTATAGTCTTGAATTTTAAACTTTGTTTTGATTTCTCTTCATTGATTATTGCTGCTTATTATTGATGAGGCCAGATGATTTTGTCACAGTACTGCAACAAAACTGCATGCCCAATGAGATTTGCGATAACGCAAAATTACTTTGGAAAAGCGTGTAATTGTTTTTATTCGCGGAAGTTTTAACTTTACATCTTATTTTGGAATCTCAGTTATAAGGTAGGGCTGAAGAAGGGAGCCTGAGACCGTAGTAGGCCAATTTTATGGTTTGATTTGAGTAATTGTTCGTGTAAGTGCAAGGGATTACGATTTGCGAACACAGCTAGGTAGCTGGTCTGGTTGAAGATGTGGCATGTTGTGGCATGCATGAAGGATGTAAATTCTTCTAAACACAAATTCTTTGGCAGGAAAACCATGTCATGTGTGCAAGGCCTTTCTTTACTTTAAAGGCACAGTCTCTCCCCATGATGAAGAGCCCTGAAGAGCTCACAAAAGACCTTTTTAGCTATTCTACCAAAGAGTCTGGATCGAGCGACATTTTTATACACAAGAAGGTTGGATCAGGTGGCGTTACGAGCTTTCTATCACTATGTGTACTTTCGAAAATTCTACAAAATTATCAAAATATTGTTCGATTCAAACTCTGTTTCAGAATAGCTTAAAGGTCTGTTGTATGTTCCACAAATCACAAATGGGTGCCAATTTGCTTTATCTAAAGAAATCAAGGTTATGAATAAGAGACTCGGTTGGTGTATGAATTTAGCTCAAGTGAAAATAACCTTAGAACAATAGGTAGACTTGCCTCAAGTCTCTTCAGTCCGTCTTACCATCCCCTTTACGGTAGTTCCTGGATCCGCCATTTCCTGGATCCGCCATTCCAACATTCCGTCAAGAGAGCTTGAGAGAGATCCGCTATTTCCTGGATCCGCCATTCCAACATTTCGTTTCATTCAACTGAAACAACTTTTCACGTTCATATACTTGTCTGCGTTTCAAAATCATGGCAATATAAAGAATATAGATTCATAAGAGCCTGGACGATGAAATAAAAATTTGGACGAAAATTTGCCCAAACTTTGATTTTGTTTTCACGGTCAAAACTCTCATGATTTGAATTCTTTATATTGCCAGAATTTTGAAATGAAGACAGGTATGAATGTGAAAATTTGCTTCAGTGCTAAACTTTGTACGCAGAGCGAGATTTTAGCCTAAAAAATGCAGTCTCAAAGAACAAAAGATTTCCACTTTGGCGCCTCTTATCTTGAAAAGGTTGATTATTGAAAAGATATCACCAAGGGGCATTTGATCAAGATACATTGTAGTCAATGATTTCTATAGAATCCCCGTTGATTCCAATGCATTGCATCTTGATCAAATGCCCCTTGGCACCATCTTTTCCACAATTATCTATTGAGCAAGAATATATGATTCTGCTGCACAGCGATAGAATGCAAAAAAGAAGACCAGTTTTAGTTGAGGTTTAAGTTGTTGAAAATCTAAAAACTGCTGAAATAAACAAATTTTACATTCTCATTTATTCATCAAGAACAATTGTTACGTGCAATACTCCTTTGACAGCTTTGAAAATAAAATTCTACAAAAAGCATACTTAGTGATTATTGTTCTGCTGCTGGCAAAACTTTCATTGTTTNCTGCTGCACAGCGATAGAATGCAAAAAAGAATACCAGTTTTAGTTGAGGTTTAAGTTGTTGAAAATCTAAAAACTGCTGAAATAAACAAATTTTACATTCTCATTTATTCATCAAGAACAATTGTTACGTGCAATACTCCTTTGACAGCTTTGAAAATAAAATTCTACAAAAAGCATACTTAGTGATTATTGTTCTGCTGCTGGCAAAACTTTCATTGTTTAGCTTCTTACTAACAAAGCCTATTCAAATCTAATTACTGAGTAATAAAGCTTGAATATTAATGCTTTTACTCAGACTACTTCATGCAAAATTAACTTCACTTTAAACTTTATTTTATTGATATGATACTTGAGGTGAATTTTCTAACGAAGTCAGTCGTTGCATTGCCAGCATCAAGTTTCACTTTAGCTACTATATTATGGTACATGCTACAGTACAGACCATGAGGCATCATTCTTTAGGGGAATTTATGAGAAAATTTAACGATATTCTCAAGAATTCTTGTTTGAAAAAAACCTTTTTTAATGATCTTTCATGTACTGCCTCTTAAGATTCTTATCAGAACAAGACTTCAAAATTCTAAAGAATTCTTTCGATGGTTATGAACCCAAATTCATGTAAAAATAAGATACCTTAACATATGAAAGAACATGATAGTTAGATACTTGGGGGAATATATGACCACTAGGTGTCCCAAAAATGTCCAAATAGTTGGTGGATTATAGTTCAGGCCTTGCACACATTAACACGACAAAAACAATGATAGAATTTTTGAGTCATGCGAAAGTTGTACATTTTGTAAACAGGAATTCTCAGGCAGAAACATCATTTTAATATGTGCAAGCCTTGCTGTCAGCCATACATCCATAGAGCAACGTAAATATTTTGAAATGATACAAAGGTTATCATTGTGTATGGAACTCAGAAGAAATTTTCATGCAACTTTGTTAAGGCCATGTCATTAAATGAAGACATTCCAAATAATATTTTGTTTGATAGTTGGCTGGTCGGAAGAGGCTTTATTATTATCATTGCCTTGGTTTAACACAAAAAGATCGTTTTCTTCAAATTTCAAGCTCAAAAGTCTTTTACAAATTTACCACCGTTTAATTCTCATGAAATTTGTTGCAAGAGAACAAGCAGTTTTTCTTGTTTAACATTTCAATCAAGATCTGCAATATAGCTGTTTTATTTTCTTTTCAATGGTTTCTTTTGAGCATTTTGGTTTTAATGTTGCTCTCCATGTGGTCCAAATCTCCTAAAATCTTATTCTGTGGTTTTTGCAGATTTCAATTCATTCTGAAGATTTCATTGATAAACTTGACATGAAATATTTTAAAACATGTCCAATTTTGACCTGTTCCTCTGCAAAAACCAGCTTCTGAATGCCATCAGATTAAAATTGAGTAAACGTGGTTTATGAGGTATTGAAATTTAGTCTGCCTGTGTGATTTACTTTTGCAAAGTAAACAACTGCTGTGTAGAGAAATTTTCTTCAAGATAACGTTCCTGTTGTTAAGTTTTCTCATTTTTACTAATTCCTCTGCAAAAAACCAGTCGTCAGATTAACATTCTGTAAACGTGGTTTATGAGGCTTTTAAATTTGGTCCAACCTTTGTGATTAATTTTCACAAAGTAAACAATTGCACTGTAGAGGAATTTTCTTCAGGATAACTTTCTGTTGCTAAATTTCCAATTTTTACTAATTCCTCTGCAAAACCAGCCCTGAAATGCCACTTGCTTAAGATCATACAAACGTGGTTAGAAATTCTTTCTGCCTGTTTGATACATCTTTTGCAAAGGGAACAATTCAGTTTTGCGTAATTTTTTAAAAGATCGCCTTTCTGCCTTTAAAATGTCCATTTTGACTATTTCTTCTATTGAAAAGACAAGCCATCGAATGCCACTAGATTTGAATTCTATGCACATCCTATTTGAAACATTGAATTTTTAGAACGAAAAACACTTAATGTTTAGCTCAGTTTTCTGCAAGTAAAATTTCCTGTCAACGGATTGCATTGCTGGGACAACAAAATATTTTTCCTTTCCTGACTGTTTGGAACCAATTTCTTTGTAACCTCATAATTAAAGGAAGGAGTCTGTTACTTCGTGCTGCACTCTTAATCTTGGTTAGTCTACATCGAAAATCAGGAACAAGCATTTTGCATCTTAGCTAAAGGTTTCAATAGAAGGGAATTTTATTTGAGATTCAGGGTACAGTAAAAATCTGAACTTGCAGGGTGAATTTTCTCTATTTTTTACTGAAGCTATTTTTCTCGATACTCCAGAAATCAACATTCACGACAGCAAAATTTGAATGATTCTTTCAAATGAGTTCCTTTTGTTGACACCTAAATCGAAAGCGATTAGCGATTGCTGACAAAGGAAATTCCCTCAGCCAGTAATTCGAAACAAACAAAGCCGCAAAAGTTTCTCTGAAACCCATATAGCTACTTCGCTCGTTGTGCATTCCAGAAATTTTTTTCAAGAGCAAACAGGAGCTTGTATCGAAAGAAGAAGGATATATCTACACATCTACCTTGGACATTTTATTTCTTTGGTTCAGAAGCTGAGCATTAAGTGTTGAGAGAATTGAATCACCTCCCAATCGGCTTTTGATTCANTTTGTTGACACCTAAATCGAATGCGATTAGCGATTGCTGACAAAGGAAATTCCCTCAGCCAGTAATGCGAAACAAACAAAGCCGCCAAAAGTTTCTCTGAAACCCATATAGCTACTTCGCTCGTTGTGCATTCCAGAAATTTTTCAAGAGCAAACAGGAGCTTGTATCGAAAGAAGAAGGATATATCTACACATCTACCTTGGACAATTTATTTCTTTGGTTGAGAAGCTGAGCAGTAAGTGTTGAGAGCATTGAATCACCTCCCAATCGGCTTTTGAACCAAATAAATTAAATGCCCGTGGCAGATATGTAGATATATCCTTCTTCTTTCGATCTATGCCCATGTTTGCTCTTAAAATCAATTTCTGGAATGCAGAACGAGTGAGCTAGCTACCTGGATTTCAGAGAAACTTTTGTGGTTTTGCGTGTTTGAATTACTGGTTGAGAGAATTCCCTTTGTCTTCGATCGCTAATCGCTTTGAATTCTGGTGTAATTCAAAAGCAACTCATGCTATTGTCTTACAAAATCTGTCCTTGTTCATCTCGTTTACACGGTTTCTGCTGATCTGGAACGCTTTTCTTCCTTCTAGCTATTGAATGATCTTGTTCAGTAAGCACTCTTGACAACTTTGTGACTGATCAAAAGTGTACTGCTATAGTGTAAACATGGTCTTTAAATTCGGTTCTAACTTTCTTTTGCATCATACTTAAAGACCCTTTGCTAACCATGAGGCCTTGCGCGCTGTTGCTGTCCCATGATGCACTGTGAAAGGACGTTCAGATTATCAGAAAGTCTGCGATGCTAGGCCAGTGTTTTGCTTTTAGAGCGCTCCTTCCATAACGAGTGAAAAGTAAAATTACAATGGATACAGAGAAGAAAATGTGTCGTCTAAGAACCCCAGAGGAAAGCAGAGTGATCTGTTCTTCGTGTCCTGCTCGTCGAGCCTGATATGAGAACCGTAAACATTTACCACCGCCATTGCTCAGCTTGTGTTTGTGTTGTTTTTCTTATGTGTGGCGCGCAAAGCCTAATGGTTAGCAGATGGTCTTTAATTTGTCTTTCCATTATTCCATGGTCATATTTTAATATGATTGTTATGTAAATTCAAAACCTTTTATTTACAATCTTTTAATCTTGATTTTGTAAGCAACAGGCTGTTCTATTCCGCATTCACAGCCCAAAAGACCCTTCAATATCTGCTCGTTTTCCCCTTATTCGAGCTCCACCAATTGCGATGTTGTGATTCAAAAGTAATTGTGATATTTCACGCACAAGTTTCAGTGATAGGAATCCATTTTGACGATCAAAAATTACTTGTAGTATTACACAATATAGGCTAGGTAACGGTTGCCCGATTCTGTATTGCCAGCTCAGGAAATGCGAGCTATTCTAACGATTCAAAGTTGGTTGTGGCATTGCAAACAAATTGGTTTGTTCCATTCCCAATTAATTATACCATTTGACAATATTTGTTACGTTATTGTTGCATAATCTATTCTCACCAGGTCCTTGAAAATCGAGCTATTCTTGCCATTCAAATTGAATGTAGTATTGTAAGGAGTTTTGTTGTTTTGTTACGCTTCTGCTACGAGGTTCAGTAATTGCCATTGCAAGCGGCGAGCTAATATCATACAATTTCAAGAAAATTCGTGCTGTTGCATTTCGCTATACCAATCGTAAAATGAGAATTGATAGTCGGTTGTGCGACTGCAAACTTTGGTTATTCCATAATCGATTCCACGAAATTGGGTTTCATATCGCATCAGAATATTATGAATGCGTCAATTTTGTGATCGATCAGCGGAATCATCATGGTCGTAATCAATATGAATCAACGTAATCATGATAGGTATATCGAATCATTACTTCTTCTGTTCCTGCATAATCTTTCTTGGAAAATCTTTCCGTGACAATCGTCCATCACAATTTGATCTTTGATCCATCAACGAAATCATACTAGTTGTAATCAACATGAATGAATGTAATCATGACTGGTGTATCGAATCATCCATGAAAGTGTTGCTTCCGTTCCCGTACAATCTTCCTTGGGCAACTTTTCCGTCGTTATCTTTGATCAGTCATTCCTTGAACAGCATGATAGGCCATTCTTTTTCCTCCCAGTGAGCTGTTGACCTTCTATCTCTGAAACTTTGGTATATTCTTCATTCTATGAAGTGTTGTCGCCTTTGCAAAATAACCAAAGATTAAACAAACTTTAGTCTCTTTTTATGTGTACCACAAAATCGCATACAGTTAAATTGAAAGTCTCATACGACTTTGCGAATAACAATTATCCTTGTAAGGTATCTAAAACTACTTGACGTAACTGCATGGCATTTGTCCTGAGAGAGAGAGAGTGTGCTCTCTGGTGGCACTCTTTGTTTCGTTCATATTATGAAATTTGTGCCATTATGACTTTTGGTCCATATTATGATATTTTCGTACCATAATGACGTTTGGTACATAATACGACATTTGTGCCACTAGGACATTTGTGCCATTACGACATTTGGTTCATAATACGACATTTGTGCCACTACGACATTTGTGCCATTATGACATTTGTGCCAAAGTATCACGTGATAACATTATGTTGGTTGTAATTACACGCCAGTTTCAAATTGGAATTTGTTGTCAGATGAGGAAGTGTCATCTATTTGTAAGTGCACATCAGGAATCGAATTTGATTTCACGACCACATTTCTTTTTGATAATTTTGTATCGTTCTGCGTGTTGTCCACATATTCATTTTCATTGGAATGTAAACTTGGTCCATTCATGTCGCCATTTTGGTCCAGTCTATTATTTTTGTCGTCCAGCAACCGTTTTCCCTCCATCTCTTTCGCTTCTCTTTCCTCTCGTTCTTCTCGTTCTTTCTTCTCAGCTTGTTGCTTTGATTTGTCTTTTTTGTTTGCCTCTGCTGCTCGAATTTCATTTTCGCTAAAAGAAAACATATAAACTATTATGAAACGCACATGTTGATTATTAGAGAAATGTAAATGCTATTGACAGTGGGAACCAGATGACCGCGTGTCTTTTCCGCTGTGAATGGCATATAAGTAATGGATGTTGTTTTGTAGTTAATCATGATTTGCTGTTTATATATATATAAAGAAACTATATATCAATAACGTGAAGCAGTTTAACTTTCTGCAGAGGCATTCTGCAGAGATCTTCAAATTCCCAGGTACAATCTGGAGTATAGCAAAACAACATTTTCCTATTCAGCTCTCAAGGTCTGGAATGAAGTATGTACCAGGAAGTTTCCAACCTTGAGCTGATTAAAAAACAACTAAAAATACATTTGATGAGCTAAAAGGTCCATTCAAACACGACTCCCTGGAAGAACAGCATCGATTAGCTTTCAATGTTTTTCTTTTTGTTTATAGACAATGTTAATTAATAGAACTGTATATTTTGTTGCAGTATTAATAGCTGAAGGGATATCGTGGCCAAATAATTCAGAATGAGCAATGAAATGAAGGCGAATATCAAGCAAAAGCGAATTTTTGTCAAACAAAAGGTTTAGGGTTCCGAGAAGACGAAATGATGTGCCTTTCAAAACAATAGATTTCACACTTCTGAATGCATTCAATCGAATCAAAATAGACAGAGAACGCAAAGCATGATTATTGTCTACACAGAAGGTGCTGGATCTATTCTTGAGGCTGCCAAATCGTTTTATCTTAAAGGGGCTCCGTTGTCAAACAGTAAACAAATCCGTAAACTCGCACGTGTCGCCCATTATCCATTGTTCATCTATTGTTCTCTGCAGTTTGTTTGGTGGCTTCACCCAAGCCACTAAAAAGCGACCGTTAAAAATCCACTTATATCCGAGCAATCGTAGAAGATATGAATGTTTGGTTTGTTCCTTAGTGAAGTACAATGATGAATGCCTAAACAGCAACTTTCATTTTGAAAGAAATTCGAAAATCCTGTGTGATATCACCTTTCAAAAAACTGCAAAAAATCATCGTTTTGTTTACATTTTGACGACGGAGCCCCTTTGAAGGCACACTGTCATGGCTGTGATTGGCTAGTTATGATGTTGAAATCACTAACAAAAGACCTGGCCTTTGAATAATTACCAAGTCTTTATGCTCTTAGATCATACTTTTTTTCGAGGATAAAGGGAGTCAGATCGTTATCATTTCGTTGATTTCACTGTACAGCGAAATTACTGAAGCTTGCCTAATTCTATTCAGATTTATTATATTATTCAACAAATCAGCGCCAAGACAGTGTGCCTTTAACCAGACCACTGTCCTTTATTTGACAAAATTCGCCCTTGCTGTAATATCAATCAACTTGTACAACAGAATTTGCATCGAAAGATATTTTTGTGCATTTTAGGTAGATCTAACAGATTTTCGAATCTGCACAAAAATGACAGAAGTTTTAACGCCGCTCATTCAAACATTTCGAATAAAATAGCACAGAAACATCGCTGGTTTCCAGACTCTCCCCTCGCAAGGTATGGTGCGCTTGACTGCCAATCTGAGGGTTGGTAGTTCAAGTCTCCTGCCTGTCAAATCTGCTATGTAGAATGTGGAGAGTCGCTAACTCTCTGTGATTACAGGCTAGAGGAATCACGGGGTGTGGTCACATCAAGAGGAAGGATCAGGGCAATGCTTCAATAAGCTTAGCTTCTCTTGAAACCATTTTCAGATCATAGGTACAAAGACGATAAGTAAACAAACTGACAAAGGCTATTTTAGGAAACTTGTTTCTTTCGAAATATTGAAGATTTGATCTCAGCAGCGTCAGAAGGAAGGAAACGGAGCACAACAGCAACCTACGCAGGAAGGATTTTAATATAATTTCCATTTGCACATAGTACCTGAATGCCATTTTGTATTCAGAACTGCTTGTACGCAAATTAAAACGGCATTTTCTGTCGAAATTCACCTTTGTTTATACGACCACCTGTCAGTTTGACATCATGTGTATTTGTTTTTAATGTTTTGCATCGTGTTTTTCAAATGCAGGTCATCAATATACCTATTTCAATATATTTTCAATTCATTAGCATCTATGTTTGCATAAACATTTAATCTGCCTGCTATAAAACTGCGTAAAGCCCAAGTGCACATCAAAGTTTTCCTTTCAATTTAATTTTAATAGGAGAAACTTTCATTGGAAGAAGTTTTCATGGTTTTCGTTACTTCTAGGCGAATCTGCGAAAGTTTATTAGACTTATGACTTTTCGTCCCTAATTTCCCTGCATTCTTTGATTTGCTGATATCACTTGCTCAATAGGGACTCATACCATTACTCTTATAAAGTGTTTCAAAGTGGCTTAAACTAGCGGGAGTTCTCGTTTACTCAACAAAATCGCTTCAAGGTCTGGTTTAAAGAGCTTCAATATTGAAAAGCAAACTTTTAGTACAAAGAATATCGCTTTTCCGATCTACTCATCGCAAAATACATACTTTTCAAGCAGTAAGCTTCCTCTGTAGAAACGAAATAGATCCATTGTAGCTACGAGAACTCTAGGCCGTATCAACTGTTTTTTGTATGCAACAGCAACAGCTGTCTAAATAGCTCCTCCTAATTGGTTGAAAACTAAATTCTAGCAATTTGATTAGTAAATACGGAAGCACTCCATATGGGCCTAAAGGGGGCCCACTTTATAAGAGTAATGGTATGAGTCCCTATTTCCAAGTGATATCAGCAGATCAAAGAAGGGAAATAAGGGACGAAAAGTCACAAGTCTGTAAGTTTATGCCACGAAGAGACCCAAGATGTTCCTACTATAAAACTGCCTAAATCCTTGATACAGATCAAAGTTTCCTTCCAATGTTACTTTAATGGGAGAAATTTTCACAGGAAGAAACTTTGATGGTTCTTGAAATTTGTAGGGAAATCCACGAGAGTTTATCCCATGAAGAGACCCATGAGCTGCCTAGTTTTGAGCTGCCTAGATTCAGATCAAAAGTTTTCTTTTCAATCTTTATTTATGGACAAAATTATCGCAGGAAAAAACTTCGATGGTTCTCGAAATTTCTGGGGAAATCTGCGAAAGTTTATTCCGTGAAGAACGGTCACCACACTTAAGTGGCATAATTGCTCCAGGGCCCTCGAAGTCATGTCAATCTGCCGCCACACCCGGGGATCAAAGTGGTGCCTTCGCAGGAGAAGTAGACGCAGAAGGGAAAGAAAGTTGATATATCTTGAACGAAATGATAGATTAGAACAGGAATAACTTGATGTATCATACATAAACCTTTTTTTAATTCAGCGCTTCCATGGTTTATCAGAAGGTTTCTCTGGCGCAGCAGGCAGGACCTTATATTTTGCTTGAATGACTGCTAAACTTTGTAATCCGAAACTTGTAAGAATTAATCGTGGTGTGTAATCACTGAATTCGCTGTATTATCCAGCAAGGTGCAGTCGGTAAGCGTCCTTAAACTTTGTCGAATGGCAATGAAAATTTCTAATCGGAAAAATACAAGGATATCTCCGACAACGTAATCCTAATATTATTATATGGGTTTGTAGTAGTGACGTCAGCAGCTGCAAAAGATCACCTGCGAAATTGACATTTCTTGAACTTTTTAATCAATTTAATTAAGTTGTTTCAGAAATTCAATTTTTCAATCCAAATAAGATCCTATCCGATAATTATCGATCTATTGAAATCGAGCTTTTGCCTTTAATGATTCACAACACAACCCCAGCGGTAGACTTTTAGTAATATATTCACACATAAGAATCTTTCGTAATGCCACGTCAATGTTTTGTCTTTCACACATATAATCTTTTGTAATACCACGTCAATTTTTATTTCTCACCACTCAACTACGTCATGATCTTGTCTCAGTTATTACCTTCTAATTCTAGAAAGCTCGAAATGTTTTATTATGTAGTTTTCTTCCATTTACTTCATCTACCACCCACACTCCAGACAAAATGACTAAACAGTCAGTCAAATTTCGCTTAAATTTGTTAAATCATGCACAGTGATGCTGCATTGGGATGGCAATATGGCTGAATATTTGCTGAAAATTTACAGTATGTTCTTCAACTATTTTTGGTCGGGATAAGACTTTAGACAGTATCACTCAAACACGATTGAACATTACTAAACATGACCAAACATGACCAAAATGGTTGCCAAAATGATTCAACCTTCACCATATACTTCGTTCAGCAAATGTTCAGTAAATGTTTGCCAGAATCTCTTTTGGGGCAGAATCTCTGGCGAGATTTGCCATTGCATATAAAAGAGTCCCGATCTGTAGAGTATTTTAAAAGAGAAATTAAGTTTTGGAATATTTCATGCAACTGTAGATTATGTAAAGATTTTATTGTAAATTTAGGTTACATTTAGGTTGCATTTTGGTATTTATTGATAATGGTTGGCATTAATTAGCCTAGTGCTATACACTACGCCAACCTTAAACAAAGTAATTATTATTATTATTATTATTATTATTGTTAGAGCTTAAAAGCAACGGTGTTAGTCGCCATAATCGACCCTACCAAAGCTGCCAGATGTTTATTGAATAACTAGTAGGNAAATATTTCATGCAACTGTAGATTATGTAAAGATTTTATTGTAAATTTAGATTACATTTAGGTTGCATTTTGGTATTTATTGATAATGGTTGGCATTAATTAGCCTAGTGCTATACACTACGCCAACCTTAAACAAAGTAATTATTATTATTATTATTATTATTATTATTATTATTATTGTTAGAGCTTAAAAGCAACGGTGTTAGTCGCCATAATCGACCCTACCAAAGCTGCAAGATGTTTATTGAATAACTAGTAGGCATGCTGTGCCTTTGGTGCACCAGCAAATCTTCATAATGTTCTCCAAAGCCGTGCAGAAGTATCGTTTTGAAAATTCTTCATTTACGAAACACCCAAAGTGTGAAGAACATCATTTGAGGTATAATGACCAGAAAGCTTTTACGCCTTCGGTCCTGCGGAGGGCTCAACCTGTGCTTGCAGGGAACACTTGATTTATATGAAGTTGTTTGCTCGCTTGCACTTGTTATAATAACGATTAATGCAGTTTTCTAGGCAAGCAAAGCCTGAAATATTTTTCCAGTGCTGTTAGATCGTTTAGGCAGGGATTTATTCCATGTGATTTCAAAGTTTTGTGATACTAAAGACTTTTCCGAGCTGTTTGAATTTTTAAGGGAAATCGGTTTTCACGTTCTAACTCCTGGGATTATCTGAAAATTCATGAGAAAAAGTCAGCAGTGTTTTGGTAAAAATGAATACGAAATTAAAGCTTAAAATTTGATCATCTAGAAATCTGTAACTTTTCCTTCGTTATTAATTAATGCTTTGTGTTTATTTAACAACTCACAACAAAAGTTGTGAATTTTCTGAGAATGTTTTATGGACGCATGGAATTAATATGGCTCGTGCTTTCTTTGCCATCTGACAACTTGGTGAAATCAGTGTAACAAGTCAGTGTAAGAGCCAACAGGGTGTGTTCCAAAAATTATTCTTCGTTCTTGCAGCTGCTGCGGAGGAGCTGTAGCTTAAATTGTCCTGTTATTGATTGAGTTGCATAGGATAGGCTTCAACGTGCAGTTTGAGACCTTGTTGGAGTCAGTGTGATAAGTAGTTGCTGATTTATAGAGCAGGAAAGGCAAGATAGTACTTTCTTAGCATAGGGCTCAAATCTTTCAAATCTTTAAAAATGTGGGTGTAAAATTCGATGGCATTTTTTCTTTGAATTGAATGGCTTGAAAGGAATTTATGGTACTTTGCTGTAAATCTGCCGTGGAAATTTTCTGATATCTTGATTTTTTTCAAAATGTTGGCAATTTAATCATTTTTGAAAAAATCATGGACAATTTTGAAAAAATTTAAATCATCGTAAATCCTAAACCACCATGTGCTGTGCAATTTGGTAGCCTCGCTAGTAACACCCTGTTATGTAAGTTTCACTAAACGAACATCTCCTAACTACATTCTCTTTTGTGTTTGAATTCCAGTAGAAAAAACCACGATAGGCTGCGCAGTTTCCTAGCTTCTTTAGCAGCACCAAGCTTTCCTATATGCAATTTTCACTTAATGAAGGCCTCCTAGTTGGATCTCGTTCTAAGTTTGATTTTCAGTAGAAAAAACCGGAGATTCGACAAGCTGTTGTGCTATTAATTAGCGCTATTTAACAAGCTTTTTCCTGCCTTTTCTTGATAATACTACATGATGATGGCATATGGTGAAATTCCCACTACACCTAATTAGCTTAATAAATCTACCTGAAACATATGACATGATTAAACTAATAGTTGTTCAAAGAGTGAAACAATAGAATTCTATATTTAGATTAATTTGCATACCTAGGAGGGGGATTTTTAGCATGTCTCGTGCAGGGAACCTGCTAGGAATCTCTTCAAACCAGATTTCGTTAAACATGATGGGCAGTGAAAATAAAGAAAGACAAATTCTAATTTCCCATTTTTCGATTTTGACAGACGACAATTCTCAATTTTTGTATGAGTACAAAACTAAGTCATTGGATTTCACATCTGCGTAAAACGAAACGAACAAAAGTTTCAGAAATGAGATTCTAAATTGTAGACAAAGAACCCAGTTGGTATCAATCCATATGGACTAGCCAACATGGAGTGACCCAAAAGGAGGACAAAAAAAGCTTCCTTCTCATTGTTATGTTGATTTAATTTCTCATTGCAGTCATTCTAATACTAACATTAAAGTTTTTCTAAGGTCAACACAGCTAATATCAATGTTTGTTTATTCACTTTTCGCTCCATTAAGAGTTGCACATTTTGTTGTAAGTTTATAAAATATCCTGGTCATCGGGCCACCCTCTGTTCCGTGAGCCACATAAAGGTTTCTTTCGATTTTGAAATCGCATTTGTTAATACTTGGTTATTCAATATTGTATTGAAAACATGGTTCTCATGTCCTTATCTTTACTCCATTGAAGTATGGAGTGTTGTTGTATGAATATTTAACATTTTAGCACCTTAGAGAACCCTTTTCCGTGATCCACACAAAGGTTTCCTTTGATTTTAGGCATTACCAATATCACTGTTTTGTTTGTCTAGAGTTATCTGTAACACATTGCCCTTGGTTCATAATCTCTATTCCAATGAAAGTTTGAAGTGTTTATCTACATCTTTCCAGCCACAAAAACAATTATGACCAACCTGTAACTATAATATGATTAGTTTATCTTGAAAACTTCTATCTTTTCCTTCTGTAGTTTGAATTGCTCATTCAAAGCCAGGAAAACGTTTTAACGACGACAGATCCAAGTTATGACAAGGCCAATGCCAAGGTCCTCCGCAGCCTTCTTATGCAAAGCCAGGAAAATGTTCTTTCACGGATGATGTTAGTGCTAGTGTTTAACAACGACAGATCTAAACTGTGACAAGGCCTATGCCAATGCCAAGCTCCTCCACAGTGTTCTACCAGTGTGGTAAGTTATTTATTTCACCCTCGTGTTGTTGTATTTTGATGTTTTGGCTTGAAATTTTTGTTTTAGTGCTTGAATGCGACAAAGGCTATGATTGCGAGGTAAGAAGTGTTATTTTGTTGCTATTTTCTTGTCAGGGTAGCACTTTTTTTGGTAAACGGACATTTTCAGGATATCTGTAAGGCTTCGATTTTGCCTCCTTGTACAAAGGTGTTACAGTTTATTTTTGTTGCGTGTGGTAGCATCAAATTAAAACGACAATATAATACCTTAGATGAATGATTAAAGTACCAAGTAGTGTGGATGCACAAAACTTAGATTAAAAAGAGCAATGGCGCGATGCATGAATCTTGTGGGATCCCAATCGTGATATTGTTTCCGTGAGGCATCTATCTGTTATATAAGAAGTAGTGTGGATGTACGAAACCCAGATTAAAAAGAGCAATGGCGCGATGCATGAATCTTGTGGGATCCCAATCGTGATATTGTTTCTCTGAGGCATCTATCAATTGTCCTTGCAGCACTTCCTTTCTTGCTTTGGTTGTAATGTGAACTAAGCTTTTTACCTTCTAATTCATGGTAAAAAAAAGTTTATTTCTCATAAATTTGATACCCTTTCATGCCTAGAACATGTGCTTCACTGATGTGAAATGCAAGTAGCATCATCTGCATACATTTTAAGCTATAATTTGCTGTATAGAAAATGGAAGACCATTGATATATATATAATGAAGAGCAGAGAGCTCAATCACGATCCCTGAGAAACATCAAACTTCTCATAATCGTAATTAGAGTCCTCTGTCTGGGATCCTTTCGGATGCTTTATATTACTGAACTCATATTTGAACCAGGTAAATTCCTTCTGTCCTGTGTTCTTTTGTCATTCCTTCTCTGATTAGCCCTTCTTCAAATGTTTGATATCCTATCGTACATAGAACATCTGGCTCACTGATTTGAAATCGTAGTAAAGTGATAATTTGATAAAGTGATATTGTAAAATCTGCACACATTGTAAACCTCAATGTGCCTATAGAAAGTGGAAGATCATTGATGTATGATAAAGAGAAATGAGCCCAATTACGAACCCTGAGAAACACAAAAATTGTTATAATCTTAATTATAGTCCTCTATATATTTTGCTTCAGATCACGGGTCTAGTATTTGAAGCAGCTAAACCCCGTCTGTCTTACTCCATGGTGGCAACGTCTGACTGATGATTTATCTTTGTGTCATGCTCTTTTATCAGTCTTTCAATGATTAGCCCTTTTCATGCATCTAATACCCTATCACACCCAAGAACATCTGGTTTTAAAGCTTTATCAGCGAGTTAGCGTGCAGCTCAGATTAGCATGTGGTTTGTCTGAGGCCTAATATATCAGTTTATTGATTTGTAAACATCTTGTAAACATGGTTCTTTGCTCACTTTTGCTTATTCGTAGCGTAAGGTAAACTTACGATGTGATTTCTTGCATTAATTCCATGTTTTTAATCTGATACAAGGACTCACAACAAAATAAATTCTAAATATGGACTAAACCCTTATGAAAATCTGAGGAAAATTGATTGACTTCTATTATTTCGACGTTAGAAGTACAGCAAAGTACCCTGAGCTCCTGAGTTCCTTTCAAGCCATTCAGTTCAAGGAAAGAGGTGATAGACTAGACTGATTGCATGATTCTCAGTTTTCCGCATTGAACTGGATGATGTTCATGACTTCAAACTGACTTGTATGAGTGAAAATATAGACATCAGATTGAAAACGTTGAACGAATACAAGGAATCACGTCGTTAGTCTTGTGCTAGACCGCATTTTGCACCGCCTGAAAACCTGGATAAAAGCTGCTTTATCGTTCATGCTGATGATACCGAAAGCTCGCTGAAAAGCGGCTGAAAAAACCCAAGTGCAAATGAATAATAAGGGAGGTACTGTAATTTCATAGAAGATTGCCTAATGCACTGAATACACTAGTGTGTGGGTGCTATACAGGCTATGCACTATTGTTATTATTACCTGTGCCATCCTGAAAATGTCCAAAAGATTTTACCATGCGCATTTATCATTACTTAAAGGCATTGAGTCATGATAAATAGACCTACTCTGCCATTTATCATGTGTTCCATGTGATAAAGATTAATTGTCACTCCTGACAAATTAAAAGGACCTGCTGTTGCACAATGCGTTTCATGTGATCAGTTTCATTTCATGTGATCAGTTTCATTTCACAGAAACGTTAGCCAATGAAAGATTGCCTCAGGCAACGAGAACGCCCGACTGAGTTTAACTGTAATCGCTGTTGAGCTTAAATGTTGACAAACTTGATCAAAAAGTTTGGGCCTAACGGTTAAAAACATAGCTTGTAACTTGAGAATGGTGGGAGGCATATATCATTCTGAACTCATAACCTATTCGTACACTCCCTTTTAAATTATGATTTGAATATAATTTTGCTGTCAAGTTGTTGTTACAATGAGGTGTGCCATCTTTACAAATGATCTTTGCTTTACTTCAAAGTGATAAGTTACGAACTAGTTTTTAAATTTAGAAGTAATCTTTATAAGGCTGAATAACGCTGGAAGGAAAACATTACATAGGACCTGAAACTTATTCGTAGAACCCATAACATCGTCGTTTCATACATCCAACAATCAAACTCGGCCTTGCTAAGACAATTACATCTTTTGTTTGATAATGAGACACATGGCAGGCTTAAAAGTTATTTAGAAAAGTTCTCACTAATTCTAAGACTTTGGGAATAATGTTTACATTTAGTTATTTTCGTTGAGACAAAGTACCACAAGCTTGCCATTGTAAAAGATTCAAGGAACCTTCTCGCCTGATCATGCTGAGCATCAGAAATCTCCGAGAGCTGCTTTTAAGTTGGTTATTATTCATGAGTTTTGTTTGCGTCATCTTAAACCTGTTAATATTTCAATCAAAATGTTCTAATAGCTCTCAACGAATCGATGATGNAATTCTAAGACTTTGGGAATAATGTTTACATTTAGTTATTTTCGTTGAGACAAAGTACCACAAGCTTGCCATTGTAAAAGATTCAAGGAACCTTCTCGCCTGATCATGCTGAGCATCAGAAATCTCCGAGAGCTGCTTTTAAGTTGGTTATTATTCATGAGTTTTGTTTGCGTCATCTTAAACCTGTTAATATTTCAATCAAAATGTTCTAATAGCTCTCAACGAATCGATGATGACGACACAGATGTTGGTAGTCTTAGGAGCTCCTTAGAGTTAGTTGGCGGAGATAAATAGCTAACTCAAGAGTTGCATATGCAGGTCGAAAATTAGCCTATTGTATTTGATGATTTCGATAGGGAGGAGGGGCATACCTTTTCACTAGGGGAGCAATTACGTGCGTAGGTATTTTTATAGATTGCCTCTACTCACTTCGGTCAACCTAACTTTAAAGGCACACTGTCATGGCTGTGATTGGCTAGTCGTAATGTCGAGATCACTAACAAAGAACCTGGCCTCTCAATAATTACCAAGCCTTTATACCCTTGGATCGTACTTTGTTTCGAGAATAGAGGGAGTCAGATCGTTATCATCTTCGTGAATTTTAGTGTACAGCGTAATTACTGAAGCTTGTCTAATTCTATTCTTTTCTATTATCTAATTCACCCAATCAGTGCCATGACAGTTTGCCTTTAAAGGAGTGTGCAATGGTAAATAGGCTTCTCTATAAATAGAACAACAACAAACACTCAGACACAGCTTTGTTTCTTTGGCTATTAATTGCGTGTGGGAAATTGATTAGAATAGGCTATTTCTAGATATTTCTGCTCTTTGCAGATGCNGGCCTCTCAATAATTACCAAGCCTTTATACCCTTGGATCGTACTTTGTTTCGAGAATAGAGGGAGTCAGATCGTTATCATCTTCGTGAATTTTAGTGTACAGCGTAATTACTGAAGCTTGTCTAATTCTATTCTTTTCTATTATCTAATTCACCCAATCAGTGCCATGACAGTTTGCCTTTAAAGGAGTGTGCAATGGTAAATAGGCTTCTCTATAAATAGAACAACAACAAACACTCAGACACAGCTTTGTTTCTTTGGCTATTAATTGCGTGTGGGAAATTGATTAGAATAGGCTATTTCTAGATATTTCTGCTCTTTGCAGATGCAAGCTTTTAACCTTGCATAAACCCTTTAAAGGGAGTGTGCCATGGTAAATAGGCTTCTTTATAAATAGAACAACAACAAACACTCAGACAGCTTTGTTTCCTTGGCTATCAATTGCTGACAGCACGTGTGGGAAATTGATTAGAATAGGATATTTTTAGATTGTTTTATTTTTTGCAAATGCAAGCGCTTGACCTTGCACAAACCCTTTAAGCTACACAAGAATCAGATGTACACATAGTGTATCGTTGAAGAGGGCCTCGTCAGTCGAAGAAAACAGGCATCAATTTAGTTTTTGCTCTTTTTATTCTTCATTTCAGTGCTGACTAGTTTCGCCCACTAGGGCATCTTCAGAGCAAATCATCTTCAGAAACTCAAATGTACCATATATGGCAAATCTTATCTTATCTTAGGAAGCTTCAATATTTTCTTTAACTTTAAAGAGCCATTGTTACCCAGGGGCCTTTGTGGGCATGCTACAATTTCCTTGCCCTTTTCTCAAATATGCTAAATGGCCTATAAGGCAAAGTTGCTCTTTCGTCACTAAACGAAGTGCAAACAGTAACGATTTTGTTTCTTTTGTGATCATTTCGTTCTAATCATCTCGAGATCCCATCACAGTGACTCAAGATCAAACTATGTATGCAAAGTCACGTGATACTAACTTATTGACCAATCAGATGGCTTGATTAGTTGACAGTGATTATGTAGCAGGATTCTATCCAAGGAGATTAAAGCATTGATAGTCGATACTATGTGACTGCAACCATCTTGGATGATCTTTCAAAACAAACGAAGCTTTAAATTCACACAAAACACTTCATCTGTTACAGTTTGCTGTTTGCTCTTTGAATCACACCCATAATCTTATAATTAGCTGAATTTTTAATGAAGGTGACGTATCAATACTTTCTGGAACATTGATTGAAAATTCCGTGCATCAGTTGCGCAGAATGAATCATATTCTTTGAATAACTTGTTTTGCAGGGACCATTGTACAGTTTGGTTAATCAACTCTTGGATAAATTTGGGAACTTGTTTCATTTACCACAGCAATAAAGTCTGCCTCAAGTTAGAGCTCACTTGAGATTTGCGATAACGCAGAATTACTCATGTAAAATATATTTCAATTTTTATTATTCGTGGGTATTTTCACGTGGCATCTAATTTGAGTCAGAATTCAATTATTTTCTCGTTTTTGAGAGCTTTTATCGGTATTGTGCACATTCGAAAATTCTGCAAAATCTAGCAAAATGTTTGTCGATTCTGATTCTTTTCAGAATAGCTAAAAGGTCTATTCCTCAAAATGTGCTATAAAGACATCATTCTATTCAGTTCGATTCAGATTCTTTTTTAGAATAGCTAACATGTCTATTGTCAACGATTTGAGTGAACAGGCCACGTGAATAGGCTGATGTCGAAGATGACTGTCATAGTGGGTTTTCCAAATAAGTTTTCGCTCATTGCTGGATGTGTCAAAATTTCACATATTATGATTCCAACATACAATGCTTAGTGCAATGCTGGTGGCAGTGCATTGCACAGTGTAGGCCTTGCACGCATTAACATGACACGAATTTTTACATTATCATAAGAATTGTTGAGCCATATTTTAAGGCTCTTATTTAACCAGCATGCCTTGCATTTGCCATCTCTTGGCTGGCCTTTGTTGTCGTCATTTTCATGGGCCATCTCTTGGCTGGCCTTTGTTGTCG
>REGL01000279.1:36733-49966 GCA_004194395.1 Aurelia aurita complex sp. Pacific
GCATGCAATTACGTGGGATATAGTTTCAAGAGGGTAATTCCCCATTCAAAAAGTGATAGAAAAGCTGCAGCATTCATGCAACACAAATGCAACACAAATGCAACAAAACAAGCAACGTTCATGCAACATTCATGCAACATTCATGCAACACAAATGGAAGATAACAAGCAACGTTTATGCAACACAAATGCAGCAAAACAAGCAATGTTCATGCAGCATTCATGCAACACAAATGGAAGAAAACAAGGAATGTTCATGCAACACAAATGCGACACATATGCAACAAACAAGCAATGTTCATGCAGCGTTCATGCAACACAAATGCAACAAAACAAGATTTAAAATAAAAAACTCACCGATGGTAGAAGTAATTGAAGTTGGACACAATGACGGGAACAGGCAATGCTATTGTCAGTACGCCAGATATTGCACACAAGCTGCCAACGATTTTACCCCATACTGTCACAGGCTTCATGTCCCCATATCCCACCGTCGTCATGGTAACTACGGCCCACCAAAACGCATCGGGTATGCTGTGAAATGTCTCTTTTTCTCCACCCTCGGCGTAATAAACAGCAGATGAAAACAAGATGACACCTATCAGTAAGAAGAATATGAGCAAGCCAAGCTCACGAAGACTCGCTCGTAATGTATGTCCCAGTATTTGAAGGCCCCGAGAGTGTCGGCTAAGCTTAAAGATTCGGAATACTCGTACGAGTCGAATCACCCTGAGTACTCCAAGCGAGCCAACGTTGCTTGATTCCATAGGCAATGTGATGTAGAATGGTAGAATAGCTATGACATCAATAAGGTTCAGAAATGAGCGCACAAACTTGCATTTTTCTGGTGCTGACAGGAATCGCATAACATACTCAAACGTGAACCATACTATACAACCCGATTCAATTGCAAACCATGGCATTTTCTTATCGTCCTGAATTTCAACTCTGATTGTGCGTGTAGTATTTCCTGTCGTTATCACCTTGTCTGTGTATCTAAAATTCGGTAATGTTTCAATGCAAAATGTCACAATTGATACTGTTATTACAAATACGGAGAACACAGCTACGATTCTCGCTCCTATCGACGTGTCCGGGTATTCGAAAAGTTGCCAAATTTTTCTTTGTAATTCATTTTGGGGCAGGATAGGTTCCGCCTCTTCGATATACCCTTCATCTCGTTCAACTCGTTGTAAAACTTCGTCTCCAAGTTCGTAAAATCGAATTTCATCGGCGAAAACATCCATAGGCACGTTGGGCGGTCGTAACAATTTCCCAGACGATTGGTAATAGAATAATATTGCGTCGAATGCTGGTCGATTTCTGTCGAAAAAATATTCACGCCTTCCATCGTCGTAATATCGCAATCTTTTCGCATGGTTTCCTAACAATGTATCTGGATATTGCTCGAGTGTTTCTTTGTGAGTTTCGAATTTAAGCCCCGAAACATTGATAACAATTCTCTCGGAGGAACTCGGCGTTGAGTTATGATTTTGTGATCGATACGTCGATATGTTGTTGCTTCGCGATGAAGATATAGGCCCGTTTATCGTAGCTCCGCTAGTCGTGTTAGGCAGTCCACTTATGCTCATATTTTCAGGGTCATTGAAGCTGCTGATTTGCACTCGAGTCTTCCAGGAGGCCTCTGCAACAAGAAAAACACATATATAAGAAGTGGTTACTCAATCCACAATCACTAAGCAAGCTACGACGAGATGAGGCCAGGATCAGCTGAATAACACACAGGCTTGCTTAAGCCAGACGTCACTGGGTTCGTTCGCTCGCTCGCTTGTCAATCTAAAACCAAATGTATTAGCAGGTGTTCGAGATACTCAATGCTCAACATACTAGTGACTCGTCAGGCCTATTTCCCGTTCGCCAATTTGCCTAACTCTGTGAACAAAAACAGCTTGATTATCCACCTCAATATGGCAATTTGCGTTAGTAGTTTGAACCAACTTTTTACTGTCTTGAGTATTTTCTTTTAGCCTAGCATTAAAACTTACAGTAGGGCATAGACTCTTTTGAATTATTTATGATTCCTTCGTCTTATGCATAATTAAAGACCGACGGAGAAATTTATAACTGGCTTGAAAATAGGATAGAATCGAAGTGAAGTATGCCATACTTTGTCTGCTTGTTTGTTAAACTGACTTGAGCTTTTCTTTAGCTTTATAACTCTATTCACAACATGACTTATTGGTGCACTTAACCGCTTACTCTTTATAATACATAAACACACGATATCGTCCCTGGGCGTTTTAGCAATTCGAGAATATTCGCTGATCAAAGTATATATCTTCAATCTTAACCATCTGTTTTGATCTGTATGATTTTGTTATTCTAACGCGCCTTTTAAATGAGTTATTAGCACTTAACTTTCCTCTCTTCCCTCCTTAATCTTTGCCGTACCCTACCCTGAAATCTCAGGGGGTATATTAGGGGATTAACTGAGATGATCTTTTATCAATTTGTGAATCATAATATTTTGAGTTCAACTTAATCTGCTGACCAGTAAGGGTAATAATTACTTGCTTGTAGTTATGATGTGCGCGGTAAAACGCGGAACACAGGTGCTTGAGAGCCGCACTGTAAATTTTGGTGGTTGTTGTTATATACTGCAAATTGTGCTTGTAGACTAAATATTGATGCTCCTCATTCGTTGTGGCAATCGATAATTTTGCTGTCAGATTTCTACACATTATAAAATCGTGAAAAACAATTTATTCAACATCTACTCAATGTATGTTTGTTTGATTTTTTCTTCTTTACATTTCTACCAAGCATCCGAAAGCAGTTTTAGAATGCTGAGAAGCTAAGCTTATCGAAGCAGCGTCCTGGTCCTTCCTCTCGATGTCACTACACCTCGTAATTCCTTTAGCCTGGAATTACAGAGAGCTGGCGACTCTCCTTACTCTATAAAGCAGGCTCGGCAGATGTTCGTGATTCAAACAATCGACCTTTTAGCTATGCTACAAAAGTCTGGATTGAGTGATATTTTGCAACAGTGATACAATCTTTAACGCCACCCGATCCAATGTTTGGTATGGAAATCCAATGGAAATGTAAAAAATATTGCTTGATCTACTATCTTTTGTAGAATGGCTAAAGGTCTGTTGTAACTTCTCTAAAATGGTTTTAAAATGTTCAAGACACCTGGCAAAGCTATATGACTCATGGAAACTGAATCTTGCATGATCAGTTTGTTTTCAGACACTTTTAATGTTCCTCTTGGCAGTATCATAGATTTGAGAGTCTCTCTTTTCCTGGTATCAAGAACTGTAACCCCGAACTGTAGCCTATTTACATGTGGTTTACAAGTTCAATTGGGTTCAAGCCACCTAGTAAATCTATATATGACTCACAGAAACAGTATCGTTCATAGAAAGTTTGTTTTCAAACACTTTCGAGGTTGCTCTTGGCAGCAGTACACATAGCTTTGTGAGTCACTCCTTTCCTGGTATCAAAAACTGTAACCCCGAACTGTAGCTTATTTACATATAGTTTGCAAGTTCAACTGAGTTCAACCCACCTGGAGAATCTATGACTCATAGAAACTGAATCTTTCATCGATGTTTATTGTTCGGGAATTATTTGGTAAAGGTTTTTTGGATTGATTCGATTTACGTATTAAATTATTTATTAATTTTTGCAAGTGTAAATTATCCCGACGCATCTTAAGCTGACATAAAAAAAGCTGTCTCAACTAGTATGCATTACTGGTATCATCAGTTTGTTTTCGCCATTTTCTTGGGCCATGAAAACCCATAAAAATGGTGATGCATGCATGGTTTTGTTAGAGCTATATTTTATATGGGACATTCATTCTTATTAGAAACTAAGAGCTGGATCCAATATTTTCTAAGTTATCTGAATTTCCCTCACGGTAAACACCTGCGTATAAGAACCTGCAACTTTGCAAATCAGCCTGAGTTGTTATAAAATGACTACAATTCATTCGTTCTTGTAAAATGGTGGTCTAATTTAAAGGCAATGTGTCCTTGCAAGTAAGTACAGCTGCGTATACACTCTTGTCAAAATATGCTAACATAATGCTGACGAAGACCCTCAAGGAGCGTACATTGATTGGCAGAATTTAACTGATCACATGCAAACTAAAGTTTCAGCTCCGAAAGTGCAATTTTCGCGTACTTGAAATTTTTACACTTCTTCCTTATGATCGTCGTTGCAGCAGATTTCTTGTATGAATGAACTTTGTAAATTTTTTTTATGAAACTTTGAAGGGTAGCTTTTGTTATCCGCAAATTGGCATGGTGATGCTATCAGAAAGAGTCTAGATTATCTTCTATGCAGAATATGTACTTGTCTTTAGTTTATCACCTTTAGTAGCAGATTAGGGAAGGATTCAGACATTAGATTTCGTTTATAAATAAAGGGATTATGTTTTGCTATTTGTTTGTAAATATTATGATACCGTGAAAACCAGGTAACAATCTTCATTTATATCATTTATTTTCAAGAAGATATCCAATATACGAATTTGTAAATAATTGGGGTCAAACATTTGAATGGTGTCAAAACATTGAGGGATATTTTTAGCTTTTGCTTCTCTTTGCGTTTCCGGCCCACTCGCTTTTTATAGTTCAGTTGGGAACATGTGTATGAGCTAGGTCCCTTTGTAAAGTTGTTTCTTTTGTTACGCTATTGTAATCTAGGTTTTTAGGTAGGGTGTTACTTGTTAGACTCGGAATTTGTGTTTGATTGACTCTGAAATTCTGTAGGTTTGGTAGGTTTGGAAGGCCTTCGGAACCTTCTGCTCTAAAAGACGGAAGGGTTTGCAGACTTCGGAGAGATTCTCGTTTTGACGGGCGAATTTTCATTTTCACCACTGTGCATCCGATCCTGCTGTTTTGAAGATTATTGTGTTTAATTGGGAAATATGTTTCTTTCGCTGCGAAGTCTTCTGTTTTCGGAATTTGGTAGATTTGGGCGTTGTGGACATTGGATTGTTTGAAAGTATGATTCCGCCACCCGGATATTGTGCTTAGGCCCCCAACTTTCGAGTGGAATAAGCCGCCAAACATTTTTCCTCCCAGCCCAATGTTGTTGTTACCTGTTTATTATTTGGCTAAACAATGCCCTGTATCTAATGTATCTAATGTACTAAGTCGAACTGAAATATTGCCACCGTATCAAATGTATCATATATGTGTATATTTATATGTAGATATGTACAAAATAGAATAACATGCAAAAAATTATTTGATGTTTACTTTTATTATAGTGTTTAGTTTATTTATGTATATATTCGATTTAGATTAGTTATTTCTGTATGTAATAGCTATAGAAAATATCGAATTAAATAAGTTGAAACAGATTCCAAAGTTAGGGCCTAAAAGGCAGAAGAAAAAGCATAATACTCGGGAGACGGAATAAAATCATAATTTCTAACAAACCAATGTCCACAGTGCACAGTGCCCTTGATAGAGCATAGGTTTCAAATCTTTAAAAAGGCCGGTGTAAAATTGAGTGACCTATTTCTTTGAACTGAATGACTTCAAAGAAACTTTAGCTATTTCTCTATAATTCTACCGTTGGACTTTTCTGAAATCTTTAATAGTTTCAGAATTAGAGTGTTTTTCTTCCTTTTCAAGAATTCAAGAAAAATTTTCAAAAAAACTTGAAACCATCATAATTTCTAAACCGTTTGACGCAACATGAAGTAATTTCGAAGAGAACTATAGTTTATGGATGCCTACAATATGGTATCAAGCAAAAGTCTGTCACTCATCTGGTTTATGATTTAGAAATTTGATGACGTCACATCCTAAAATGAGCTGAAATGTAAAATACGCTATAATTTTGAAAAATATTCAAAATATCTGGAAAATCCAACGGTGGAATTATAGATAAGTATCTAAAGTTTCTTTCAAGCCATTCAATCAGAAGAAATAGATCATTGAATTTTACACCCACCTTTTTACGCTGAGTTAAAGACTTGGAACCTATGCTCCTTGATAGAATGTATTTTTTTCGCCAAATGATATTTCATGTTTATTTAGATTCATTTCCTATCACTATGATCAAGCTAATTAAACATACAAAATATTAATATCCAAGGAAGCTGTATACCACCCGAAGAATGATCTTTGAATTGACTTTATTGATTCAGCTTACCAGACGTTTTTAGTTCAATGTCTGATGTGCAGTTTACGAGGCATTCTCACCCAAGGTCCTTTGCGGGCACGCTGAAATTTCAGACTGTCTGAAAATCAAATTTGACCTAAGCAGAACTTATCGTGGATTTATAATTTCCGCGTAAGCCAAATTTTGACAACGACTCTTTAAAGGCACACTGTCGTGGCTATGATTGGCTAGATTTTCAGATTACATCATTCATAGCATAGGTTCCAAATCTTTAAAAATGCTGTTGTAAAATTCAGTTATTTATTTCTTTGAACTGAATGACTTCAAAGAAACTCTAGCTATTTCTCAATAATTCTACCGTTGGACTTATCTGAAATCTTCGATATTTTCAAAATTAGAGTGTTTTTCTATTTTTTCAAGAATTCAAGAAAAATTTTCAAAAAACTTAAAGCCATCGTAATTTCTAAACTGTTTGAAACAACATGAAATAATTTTGAAGTAAACCATAGTTTATGGATATCTACAATGTGGTATCAAGCAAAAGTCTGTCACTTTTCTAGTTTATGATTTAGAAATTTGATGACGTCACACCCTCAAATGAGTTGAAATGTAACTTACGCTGAAATTTCAAAAAATACTCAGAACTTCTGAAATGTCCAACGGTAGAATTAAAGACAAGTAACTAAAGTTTGTTTCAAGCCACTCAAACAGAAGAAATAGATCATAGAATTTTACACCCACCTTTTTGCGCGGAGTTAAAGATTTGGAAGCTATGCTATCATTTATTCATTAATTCATTGCTATTATTCATACACGAATAGCCCTTCAGCGAACATAACAAATTCTCATAAAGGCCTAACACAAGTCTTCTATTAAATGAAAATAATATCTAAGATAAGCAAACGGGCTGTTCTTCCAGAGGGTCGTGTTTCAGTGTTTTACTTTCAGCATCTTCAGCTCGTTGAGTGCGCTTTTAATTCTTTTTTGAATGCAAGAGTGTTTGCATTTCTCTAACATTAGCTGGGGGATCTAAGCAAGGATCAATAATTATGTATTCAGTAGTTGAACATTCACCAAGCCGCTATGACATTCATCAATCTCTTTTGATCAAAACAAGAATGTCTTATGAACTTCAAAGAGTTAAAGCAAATGAACGGAGATATAGCGACATAATCTAAACATAGCACAAAGAACGGCAGGCGCCACTAATCTTCCTTTTGTTTTCATCGATCAAGAACATCAAATACGATAGGTTATATTTAGATGGACCCAGTCCCCCTAGCTAAGTTGCTTTTGACCCCGTTGATTTACTTTAATGGTGGTTGGAGGTTGTCCCTTAGTTAAGAAGTCATCGAGGTATAATTACACATCACTACATAGATGTGGTTTTATGTAAAGTTGAGCCACTTGATGCGGGTGGAGGGGGATCTACCTCTAAGATGATATTTTAATGCAGTAAATCATGCTCATCAAATGAGAGCAATGATTTACTTTACCTTTACATCAATGATTTACTTTATTTACAATACCTATAAAAAGATATTTCAAAGCAGTAAATCATGCTCATCAAATGAGAGCAATGAGCATTTTATTGATCAAAACGGGTATTTATGTTGCTTAGGCCTTCATAAAATAATACTAACTCGAGTGCCATTTCATGAAAACACAATTTATTCTCAATTTGATTCTTTCTTTTATAAATATATAAATTCAGGACTGGAGAACTTAAAATGCAATAGGCTATTTTAAATTTTGGCCCGAGAAACATAGTTATTCCCTTGGATGATCAGAAACTCAGGAACCCATATACATATGGCATTTGTTCGTTTGGATGATCATGCTTATGACAATTTGACCTGAAATGAAATGATTGATAACCCATTGAGAGATTCACAAACCGCAGATTCAATGTCATTTCAAAGTTTGTTTACATGGGAGGGATATGGGCGGAATATCTCGGCAAAGCATCAAAACAATTCCATTGTTCACTTTTTGTTTACATAAGAACTTTCTCTTATTNAAAGTTGAGCCACTTGATGCGGGTGGAGGGGGATCTACCTCTAAGATGATATTTTAATGCAGTAAATCATGCTCATCAAATGAGAGCAATGATTTACTTTACCTTTACATCAATGATTTACTTTATTTACAATACCTATAAAAAGATATTTCAAAGCAGTAAATCATGCTCATCAAATGAGAGCAATGAGCATTTTATTGATCAAAACGGGTATTTATGTTGCTTAGGCCTTCATAAAATAATACTAACTCGAGTGCCATTTCATGAAAACACAATTTATTCTCAATTTGATTCTTTCTTCTACAAATATATAAATTCAGGATTGGAGAACTTAAAATGCAATAGGCTATTTTAAATTTTGGCCCGAATAACATAATTGTTCCCTTGGATGATCAGAAACTCAGGAACCCATATACATTTGGCACTTGTTAGTTTGGATAATCATGCTTATGAAAATTTGACCTGAAATGAAATGATTGATAACCCATTGAGAGATTCAGAAACCGCAAATTCAATGTAATTTCAAAGTCTGTTTACAGGGGATGGATATGGGCGGAATATCTCGGCAAAGCATCAAAATAATTCCATTGTTCACTTTTTGTTTACATAAGAACTTTCTCTTATTCCGTGTTTCAACCAAGGCGTGTGTTCATGCCGTCTCGGTGAGTCGAATAGTCTGTCACACCGGATGACATCGTTCATAGAGGTCAAAAGACCGGAATGTTCCGCCTTGAGGAGATTAAAGTAGCGTTATCAGGCTTGCAGCAATGATAAATCTTTTGTTATAGTAGATCAACGAAAATGACGAACATCTCTTCTTCCGGGTTCCCTCCCCGGCACCCGCCCTTTTGTTATTTTTTTGATTTCATGCTTGTCCACTATTTCTCTGAGAAAGGGGTATAGATTCACATCCTATCTAGGACATAGAATTCAATAATAGGGGTTATATTTTGGAAAATTAATCAGAGATTCCCAGGAATAGGCTACCAAATTTATCACTAATCCTTCTATCACTAAGAAAGTAAATTTTAAGCATAACTCAACTGTAACAGTGTACCGGAATGATTTAAGCACTTTCAACATGCATAAATCGAATTTAGATCACTCATTATCAGGCCAGATCTATGTATTGTAATGTACTGTATTGAAACTATACTGTAATGATATTAGTTCCTATTCAGTTCATGATCATTTATTCATATTCCCCTCATCTTATCTACTGACTAATGTCAGGGTGCTCAGCATTAGTGTTAAATTTGGAACGTATCACAAAATTCCACGTTAGTAGCAGGTAGACATGCCAACATAATTTTGCGACGCTGAAAGCTTCTTTTAAAATCAAACCAGTAGAGGCATTGTCAGGAACAGCTGTGCTTAGAGTTCTAAAATGTTTGTGAAATACCAGTAGATGTCACTAAACATTTCAAACAGTTTGAAACACCCATCGAGGAGTTTGTCAACACAGTTGGAAGCCCCCATTGGGAGTACATGTCCAAAAAAGTGTAAGAACACTGTCCACAGGCCAAACTTTGGATTCTCCAATTGATGTGAAATTTGGCTGAATCTGAACCCCCAGTGGGAGGTTTTAAATAGTTGTAGAGAACTGGTATATGTCTAGAAACAGTATGAAAAAATGGGAAAACCTCACATTTTGATACATCCATTATGATAGTTAAATTTGAAGTC
The DNA here is from genome assembly GCA_004194395.1 of Aurelia aurita complex sp. Pacific. Classification (NCBI taxonomy): domain Eukaryota; kingdom Metazoa; phylum Cnidaria; class Scyphozoa; order Semaeostomeae; family Ulmaridae; genus Aurelia; species Aurelia aurita complex sp. Pacific. The sequence goes on from REGL01000279.1 coordinate 46,547, forward strand.
CCCACTGGGAGCTCTCAAATATTTGCAGGTAACTGGTATATGTCACTGAAAACAGGTTGATGAAACTGACAACATTCATTTTTCATTCATTTTTCATTATTTAGCCACATCACTAAGTTAGGCTACTCAAATTCAGTGGCCAAGCGGCTTATACAGTTTCCGTCAGGGGACTGAAGTTAAGTTCGGTCGAGTGAGGTTAAACTCCGGATGGGTGACCTCTCGGAGGCCACCTCCAACTCACCTAGCCGTCCTTCGGAAGGGACCTTAAACTAGGGCTTCTATCCATGCCTGGATGCGGCATGCATGGTGGGCTTAAATTGGCTTTGAGTAGCTAGAAATGCTTTCTGCCCACTCAAAATAAATTACTGAAAAAAGCCATATTGCTGAATAGCTTTGTGTGTTTGCGTACGATTGATTGATCAATTGATTGATTGATTGATTGATTGAATTTTTAGATAGTATGAATAGACCTTTTAGCTATTCTGAAAAGAATCAGAATCGAACAACATTTCGCTACATTTTGTAGAATTTTCGACTGTGCACAATAGTGATAGAAGCTCTAAACGCCACTCGATCGAACGTCGCGTATAAAAATGTACAAAAATAATGCTCGATCCAGGCTCTTTTGTAGAATAACTAAAAGGTCTATGGGCAAGACTATATAGGTTAACTCCTGTGGGAAATTCGAAAAACTTTTAACCTCTACTGTGAGACTGACCCAGGATAAAATGACATGGGGTGTAGATGCAGGAGAGAATAATTATTTTATACGATGAATAAATTCATCAACCAAAATCTAAATGAACCATTGATTTCAATGTTAAAAGGGCTCCGTCGTCAAAGTGTAAACAAAACGATGATTTTTGCAGCTTTTTGAAAGGTGATATCACACAGAATTTTCATAATTTTTTCAAAATGAAGTTGCTGTTTGGACATTAATTATTGCACTTCACTAAGGAACAAACTAAACATTCATATCTTCTACGATTACTCGGATATAAGTTGATTGTTAACAAGCACTTTTTGGTGGCTTGAGTGAAGCAACCGAACAAACTGCAGAAAACAATGGAGAACAATGGAAACGTGCGGTATTCACAGATTTGTTTACAGTTTGGCGACGGAGCCCCTTCATGAATGGGCAAAAATTTACACAAAGAACACAATAAACACCACGTGCCACCTGAGACCTAATATGAGTTAATTGGTTAAGAAGTGACTCACATCCAAACAGTTTGGGTCAAGCAATTTTTATAGTAGTCTAATGCTTAAGAAGGTAGCCTAGTTTTAATTGGCAGAAGTTCTGCTGTTCGAGATTCAAATTATTTGCTGAACTTCTTTCACTCTGTTTGCAAACTTCCCTTGATTGAATTAAAGAAATACCAGTAAAACTCGGACAAAACCATTTTCAAAAAAATCTTATAGATTTCTTTTGAAACAGTAATTTTCCACTCGCAACTGATCATAGAACTTTAAAAACGAGGCTCCCTGCTAATTTTTTTTTCATATTCAGCATAAAAATTTACAAAAACGGGATTACTTATAACAACACTTACGAACTACTTTACTACACTACCAGGACGAGATACCATGGGGAGCAAAATACCATGACTACCCCATGGCTTTGACATAAAGACGAGCAACTAAATTAAACCTACATACAATTAAATACAATTACTACTATAACTACGCGCAAACAACTCTAACTTGGTTTAGATGAAGCTGTATTAGCTATCAGTATGAATGGTGTACATGATTCATGCAAATTGGTGAAACACCCATGATCAAACATTTGGTAAATATCAATACATTCCACTGACTCAGTAGTTCATAGTATATTCATTCAGTAATATATTGTAGTGTATTGTAGTAGCATATTGTAGTAGTTGACTCAGTAGTATATTCATTTACTCACCTGCTCAATNACTAGTATAATGACGCGCAAACAATCTCTACTTTTAAACACTGGAGTCAGTTTCACATTGGATGTCAGGCAACCATTTGAAGACTTATAATTTATGTGTGAGTTACACGTCATTCGCAATAATATTTTATACACTGAAATTACCCAACATCCAACGCAAAACAGACGTACAGGAGTGAAAAAAAAGGAAGGAACAAAAAAGGACTTTGTGACTGAGTGGCGTAGAACAAGGATTCAAGGATCCCTGCTAATAATCAGTGGTCCGTATTTTATACTTAGCGTGATTAGTGACGGCGATATTTTAAAAGTTGAACAATATGCTTTTACAGGTGTTACCATACATAACACAGGGGGTTCGTATTCACATTTCAATCATATGTATGATGTTAATTCTAGGTATTATCAAAGTTTTCATTGTTCTAACCCTTGCATTTAGTTGATTGGTTTGGCTCGTGCCTTTTCTACGCACTGTGTTTACATAAGTAAACAGTATATTTGTATGTTTCTAAGGCCATTTCATGTAACTTAATATGACATAAAACCACAAATTTCTTCCATCACTTATAAAACCACTTGAATGTACTGCTATGTAATTATATCTCGATGACTTTTTGAATAAGGGAGAGATTACGGCAGGCCTTCAATGAGCATTTTATTGCTTTCAAAGTTCTGTGATAGTTCTGTTTGACTCCCTCTACCTGTACCACGTAGATTAATTCTACTTAAAACCACATCTATTTACTGAAAACGTGGTATAATATATAACTAGAAACTTGATTTAGAAAGGTTGGACGACAGAAAATACTAAGATATATTTTAACACACTGAGGTATTTCGGACTTGTGTCCTCATCAGAGTGTGATTTCGAATGATTCTAAACTATCAACGATGTGTATAAAGAAGCTTTTACGAGGAAATTCTACACGTGAAGATTATGACGTATGACGTAGATGTGTGATTGTTTCTTGATCTATTTACTGATGTGTGATTGTATCTCGATGACTTTTTAACTAAGAGAGGGAGTCTGGCAGGCCTTTAATGATTATTTTATTGCTTTCAAAGCTCCGTGATAGTTCTGCTAGACTCCCTGTACATGTATCATATAGAATACTTCTACTTAAAACCACATCTATTTGCTGATGTGTGATTATATATTCGATGACTTTTTAAGTAAGAGAGGGAGTACGGCATGCCTTCAATGATTATTTTATTGCTTTCAAAGCTCTGTGGTAGTTCTGTTAGACTCCCTCTACTTGCATCATGTAGGTAAATTCTATTTAAAACTTCATCTATGTACTGATGTGTGATTATATCTCGATGACTTTTTGAATAAGGGAGAGATTGCGGCAGGCCTTCAATGAGCATTTTATTGCTTTCAAAGCTCCGTGATAGCTCTGTTAGACTCCCTCTACCTGTATCATGTAGATAAATTCTACTTAAACCCACATCTATGTACTGATGTGTGATTATATCTCGATGACTTTTTGAATAAGGGAGAG
>REGL01000279.1:68379-80345 GCA_004194395.1 Aurelia aurita complex sp. Pacific
AGGCTGCGACTGCAGACTTTGCAGGCAGTACATTCCTCAACTCGGCTTTCTATGATTTTACACCTTTTTTAATATGAACTTTGTAATTTGATTTGAACATTGTAATTTGATTTGAACTTTGTAATTTTATTGACTAGTTTTACTTGTATATATATATATATATTTCTGTATATAAAGGGTCTGTTTCATCCAGCATTCCTTGCACGTGCCGTCTCTTGATTTTCCTTTGTTGTCCGCCATTTTCATGGGCCATGAAAATGGCGGCAACAAAGGCCAACCAAGAGATGGCACGTGCAAGGCATGCTGGATGAAACAGACCCTTTAATTTGTTGGCTTGAATTAGCTTTTGTAGTTATGTAAGTTGCCAACGTAAAATAAATTGATAATAATAATAACAAGCTCTTTACCGGTCTTTGGCGTCAGCGACATCTTGGCCTAAACTGATGAAACCCTCAATCATCCCTTGAATATTTGTCGAAACAACTTCGGCATCCTCATCAGATAAAACTGCTAATGCATCGCCAATTTCGTCCCCCGTCCTGATTGTTTCGATTTTCGATTCAAGCTGTCGTAACTCATTCACGTAATCCTACGAAATAAATTATGGAAAATAACATTACACCAGGTGTCCCTATACCTAAGTACTCCTGTTTGAAAAATCACTAAAATGTTATTATAAGGTCGATCCTCAAATCTCTTGTTTTGTCAAGTTAGCCCCTTTAATGCTGCCTGGTTTCGAACAGTGGCAGATACCTGGGGGCGAGGGGGTGCGATAGCCCCCCAAATGTTGGGTAGAACAAAGATCTTTTGTTCGAAAACAAGAGAAATAAACAATGCTTTTTAACTGAAACAATAGCTCCGCCCCCAATATTTGGCAAAGTGTCCGCCACTGGTTTCGAAACATTCTGCAAAAAGCACTGCCGATAACCAGATCAATTTCTGCTTGCATTTCAAGTTCCTAATTTGGTTGTAAGTAAATGAAAACTGTCATTGGAGACTTTCGGGATGAAGAAAAATTTCAAAATGCAGGATCTAAGTCATGAATTATAATGTTGTTTGTAGAGCATCGATCAGAATAGGGCTTTTCACTCTGTCATTTTATACCCTTTATGCAATGAAAGCAAACATTTTATCGTCTTTAAATATATTTGGATCATTAAAGGTAATGTGTCCATGTAAGTACAGCGGCTTGTTTGGGGGAGGCCTGCCAATTTCATGTGATATTTCATGTGACAATATTTTGGTAAAGGAACTCACTGGGTGGCAAGCACTAATCAAGGCAGACTGATGACTTACTTGCGGTTGCGCTTTCGGAGCTGAAATTTTAGTTTGCATGTGATCAGTTAAATTCTGCCAGTCACAGCCATTTTCTAGTCACGACAAAATCGTTGTTGAAAATCTTACTTGGAATTTTGAATACTGATCCCACGCAGGAGTTAGTTTATCTGCATCATCAGAAAAATCTTGCAGCTTCTCTTTACATCGCTGTAATTCTTCAAAGGCTTCATTCATTGGCGTTTCAATGGTATCTAGTAGCATTTCACGCAGCCTAAAAAAGAGAGGGATAAATCAAGCCAATTTCGAAGCAATCTGGAATATTTTCACAGTGATGCATGTTTTGCTCAATTGTACCCTTTTCAATTCAAAAGCAAGGCTAGGACAATAAATATCATCGAAAAAGTGAATTTTCATATACAAAATATCTAATATTGTAGTAATGAATGGTAAAATAGCATAGGGCTCAAATCTTTCAAATCTTTAAAAATGTGGGTGTAAAATTCTATAACATTTTTCTTTGAATTGAATGGCTTGAAAGGAACTCAGAGTACTTTGCTGTAAATGTGCCGTGGAACTTTTTTGATATCTTGATTCTTTTCAAAATGGTGGAAGTTTAATTAATTTTGAAAAAATTTATGAAAAATTTTGAAAAACTTTAAATCATCGTAAATCCTAAACCAATAGAGGGAAGATGATATGATCTTCAAGGAAAGCATAGCTTATGAAGGTCTACAATATGGTAGCAAGCAGAAATCTGTAGCTTTTCTGGTTTAGGATTTAGAAATGTGATGACGTCATAGCCTCAAATTTAATAAATGCCGCTATTTTAAAACTAATAAAGATATCAATAAATTTTCACGGCAGATTTGCAACAAAAACCCCTTAGTTTTTTCCAAGCCATTTATTTCAAAGAAAACTGTAATAGAGTTTTACACCGAGCTTTTTAAAGATTTGAGCCCTATGTTTGGTAAAATATGGAAGTTTGAAAAACACTGCTCTAAATCCATTGATATCAAAGCAATCATATTGGCAATTGTCTTGATTGATAACAGATATGTTCAATAAAATGTAAAAAATTTGCCAGACCTAAATTTGCCTCTTTCTTCTTACAAAATGAGCGACTTTCTCAAGACAGGCCACTGCAAGAAACCTAAATGGCCTAAATCACGATAAAACCTCCTCAAATATCGGTTTTATAGTCATGACATGAATGAATTTGATTTTACACATTTGATTTTAAAGATTCGCAAAGATTCGACATCTAGGCATCATAGGGCTCAAATCTTTAGAAAGGTGGGTGTAAAATTCTATCACAATTTTCTTGAATTAAATACTTGAAAGGAACTTAGGGTACTTTGCAGTAAATCTGCCGTGGAAATCTTTCAATATCTTGATTAGTTTCAAAATGGGGGCATTCATTATTTTTGAGGCTGTGACGTCATCAAATTTCTAAATCCTAAACTAGAAGAGCTGCAGATTTCTGTTTGCCACCACATTGTGGACCTTCATATACTATGGTTTTCTTGAAGATTTAATCAGTTTTCCTCAATTGATTCAAGATTTATGATGATTTCGATTTTTTCAAAATTGTAGATGAATCTTTTCAAAAATAATTAAAATGCCGCCATTTTGAAAGTAATCAAGATACCGGGTGCGCCAAAATAAACTATGCACGTTTGGCAGGCCACAATAAATCGTACTCAGGTCCGATTTTGAATATTTATGACTTAATCGTTAGCAGAAAGCCTGAATTAGATACTGGGATTTTTGCAAATTTTTCCGTTTTCAATTTCTAGAGCTAGAAGTGAGTTTCCTAAAATTTTAGTTTTCGAAAACATTGAAAACGACCAAAAAACGTCGATCAAATTCTAAAGATTTAACATGAATGAACAAAGAGAAAACGTTTTCAGGGGGATTTGGGGGTACAGTACGAATTCTCGTACAGCAGATTACAATTGGTCGATTTCTAAATCCCAAATCACCACGAACAAGTTCTCTCTTTGCCCATTCATGTCGATTCTTTGGAAAACTTGATAGATGTTTTTTGATCATTTTAGTGTTTTTCGAAAACTAAAATTGTAGGAAACTCGCTTTTAGCTCTAAAAACTGAAAATGAAAAGAATTGCAAAAATTCCAGTATCTAATTCAGGCTTTCTGCTAACGATTAAGGCATAAATCTTCAAAATCGGACCTGTGTACGATATATTGTGGCCTGCCAAACGTGCATAGTTTATTTTGGCGCACCCGGTATCAAAAAATTTCCACGGCAGATATCCAGCAAAGTACCCTGAGTTCCTTTCAAGCAATTTAAGTGATAGAAAAATATGATAGGATTTCACACCCACCTTTTTTGAAAGATTTGAAAGATTTGAGTCCTTTGCTCGTCTATGCTTACTGTGGTACTGGTAGTTTCTAAACACATCACAAATTTCTTTCAATGAAAATAATTTCTCACTTTTCTTGTCTCTCCGAAGTTTGATCAAAAATCGTTTGCCATAACTTCTTCAATGCATCTAGATCTGAACTCAGTGGCTCAATTTCTTCCTCTGCGATTAGATTTCCAGCAACCAATGATTCTATCTGAACAACGAGCTCACCAACTCGAACTTGATGTGGTTGAAGATCGTCAATGAAGGCCTGGAATTAAAATCATAATCGTTGCCATTAATAATAGAGCGTGCGATTTAGGGCGATTTTCTCTCGAAAAAGCGCACAATCAAATCATAATGATGAATTTTAAGGTGTATTTGGTTGGTAATTCCAAACCTGCAAAATTCTGAAAACAGTAGACTTGGCAGAGGTGGAAATATATTTCCCAATCAAACACAACATCACACAAATTGCAAGTTTTCGATTCATCATGATAGTTTGCAAAGGAGAGCCAGAAACACTCTAAAGTTTGCCAAACCGCCTGCGACGGTTCAGAGGGCCTTCCAAACTTTATTTATCAAACGCAATATTTTGAGAATTTAGGAGTAAATCAAACACAACTTTGCAGCCTACCAAATCTACCGTTTTCAGAACTGGAGTTCAGGCATTTTTCTCTCCCTTTGGGGCGTACTATTGACACAGCGTGCCTTACAGTTGGCGTTTCTGATTATAATATTGCCTTCATCACTGAAGCACCAATTTTACACGTTGGTGAGGTTCTGTACCTAAAATACCAGGTGTCATGAATATATTAAATTATATCACATTATATTACATTATACTATTTTACATTACATCATATCATATTGTATTATATTACATTATATCATGAATATAAATTCTCTATGTTGTGTCTATTAGAAACAAGCCTTATAAATAAATAGGGCTTCCATAATTTTTTTTAAAGGAAAAAGAAAATCGATAATGCTTACGATCAATTTTTCGTACTGGTTGACAGAATCTTCCTTGCTTCCCTGTTCTGATAAATCTGAAGCATGTTCGAAGAATTCCCCACTCTTTTCCAAGAATTCCAGCTCGGTTTTAATGTACGTTTTGAGTTCCTCTATCTCTTCTAGCGTGACAGTTTCGTCCTAAAGAAAAGATACAGTTTCAGTTTCAGTTTCATTGATTTATCAATTAACCTTAAATACAATTCTACATTACTACATTACAACTAACTACATAACAAACAGTGATTACAGTGATTACATTAAGAAAACTTTACAAGATTGTATTTAAGATTAATTGACTAAGGAGGAACTCTGTAAATAGATAAACTAATCGAGAGAGAGTCCCCCCAATATAAACAAAGAAACCAAAAGCATTTTATATAAAAACAGCAAACAACCAGATGTACCTAATCATATGAAGTTCACTTAAGTTCATGATGAAAAGAGCACAATAATTTCAATTTGGTAAAATAGAATTGATACGAATCATGGACATGTGATTATTAAGTTCGGTTTCCATATAGCCATAAGCGCCGGGGACAATGCTGAGACGCTGCTGTACCAGTGCTGTGTTATGTCCAGTAAAGGCTGTCCTCCACTACAGTAGTTTTTGGTCGGCGACCGACCAGCGCGTTTACCTAGTGCACATGCTTTCTAACAACAGAGCATGCGCTCTAGACAAACGTGCTGGTCGACGACCAAAGCTACTGCAAGTGGAGGTCGGCTTTAACCGTTGCTCTACCATGGTAGCGACGTCGTAAGAGTTGAATTTTGATCGACTTTCCTACATACAGGGTATCCCAAAAAAATTGTGCCCCGCTTATGTGGCTGATGTGGAGGAACCGTACGCCCCCCAACCACCCGGCCCTTACTTTGACTCACAAATACGAGCTATCGGGTGTCCCAAAAAAAGTACTCCCGTTTAAAAAATCACCAAAATTTGATTACACAACCGATCTTAAATTTTCTTTTTTGGTCAAGTAGATAAAGGATCAAATTATTCTCCCCGATATAGCAACTTTTTTTGTAATTGGTTTCAAAATTAGCAAATTTAGCTCTTTTTGGANAATTTTGATCGACTTTCCTACATACAGGGTATCCCAAAAAAATTGTGCCCCGCTTATGTGGCTGATGTGGAGGAACCGTACGCCCCCCAACCACCCGGCCCTTACTTTGACTCACAAATACGAGCTATCGGGTGTCCCAAAAAAAGTACTCCCGTTTAAAAAATCACCAAAATTTGATTACACAACCGATCTTAAATTTTCTTTTTTGGTCAAGTAGATAAAGGATCAAATTATTCTCCCCGATATAGCAAATTTTTTTGTAATTGGTTTCAAAATTAGCAAATTTAGCTCTTTTTGGAGTTACCTGGTTTTGAATCATACTGCAAAAAATCACTGGTGATTGCCAGGTTAAATTTTTGTGCATGTAAAGCTTCAAATTTGGTCATGAATGACAGAAAGAAATGCACACTATCATTAGAGATTTAAATGATGTTATAAATCTAAAAATTTGGACTCTTAGGCACGATTGAGTATTTTGCTTACAAACTATAGCTCAAAAAAGGTTTTTCAACCTGTAATTTTTCTACCCTGTTTTATCAAAAGCAAAATTTTTATAATCTAGAAATATTTTTGGGTCCTTGGCAAAACAAGTGAAAAAGAAAATGTTATCAAAGGTTTAATAATTGATTTTTGGTGATTTATTAAACCAGAGTACGTTTTTTGGGACAGCCGGTAGAATCCTTTCTTTCAAACATTACTTGATTTTGACATTACTAGAGGCAACATGAGTGCTGTGTTCGAAGCAACCACTTATTTTGCCTTTCATCTGCCATAAATCAGCAACCACTTTTCATATTGACTCAAACAAGGTCTCAAACTCTACGTTGAAACTTATCCTATGCACCTGTGTAAAGAATGGCAAAAAGGAAGGTACAGCTCCTCCACAGCAGCCACATGAGCGGGGGCACAATTTTTTTGGGGGGAATGTTCAAAAGACTTTTCAAGTAGCATTTACGAAAACTTACTGGTTTTGGGTTCAGTTCTTTGAGTTTTTCGTACAATGTACTGACGTACATAACCACCAATCGACTGTCAATCATTTCTCGTTGAAAATCTGAAAAAAAACAATGATCATTTCATTTGTACTATCAAGATTTGCTGCTAACATATCACTGGCTTGCCCAAGTCGTCTTGTAAGGAAGAAAGAGTCTCTTTCTTCCTTACAAGACGACTTCAGCAAGTCCAACATATCACCTACGGTAGGAGAAGTACTTCATGTCAACGCTCATAAAAAGGCTCATATCTGCCTTTTTTCACGTGAACGTTCTATATTAGCAATGAAATCAAAATATACATGGGTTTCTTAGTAGTTGGAATTATTACCTTACTTGTATTTGAATAGACGATTAAGCTAAAGATGGAGGCGAGGAATTTTTTACCAAGATGCATTGCGTTCTAATTAAGATTCTTTAACGATTCTATAGGAATTCGATTAAAGAACGCAGTGCACCTTAGTAAAAAATTCCTCACCTCCATCTTTAGCGCAATTGTCTATTCGCATGGTATTAGAATTCGCGCACGTCCAAGGTGTGCAAAATTAAAACTGAGTGAAAAATAATCCGTGCGAAAAGGTTTCTGGACCAAAATTTCCTGCAACAGTAAAACCAGAACAAACTTTGGCAAATCTACGCATTATTGAGTCTTATTATTGAACAAATGATCAAAGGACCAAATTATTTTCCCAGACATAGATGACTTTTTAATTGGTATAAAATTAACAAATTTAGCTCTTTTTAGGGTTACATGGTTTTGAATCTTAATGCAAAAAAGCATTTATGATTGCCAGATCAATTTTTCATGCATATAGAGCTTCTAGTTTGGTTATAAATGACAGAAAGAAATGTACACTATCAATGGAGACTTCGATGACGTTGAAAAATCTGAAAATGTTGACTGTTAGGCAAGATTGAGTATTTTACTGAAAAAGTATAGCTCAAAATAAGGTTTTTCAATGTGTAATTTGTCTACCTTGTAGTATGAAAAGCAAACATTTTAGCATATGTAAATATTTTTGGGTCTTTCACAAAACAAGTCAAAAAAAAGTTTTAGTAAAGGTTCGATAATCAATTTTTGGTGATTTTTTAAACAGGAGTACTTTTTTTTGGGACACCCTGTAGTTTCTTGGAAAAAGTGTTGGTTTTCATTTCTTACATTTCTGAGGAGGGTAGCCATTCAACTGAGCTAAATTTGAAGGGCCCTGCATCTAAAATTTTTAATACAAAATCTCAAATACTACAAGGAACCTAAGGGAGCGGTCATCTTTAATTCGGGGTACCAGGGCGGAGGATAACTTCACACAATTAGACAACATTTCATACCCCATCTTGAATATAGAAAAACGTTTTTATACCCCATCACCTTTCAACAAAATGGTTTGGTAGCCCATCCAGAACTCATTGAGGACGTATAAAACATATATGTACACATACCAATTTGTCCCAGGCGATTTTCAAACCAGTTCAGTGATTCATCATTTCCAGATGTCTGGTAATTTACTTTTAAAATATTGACTGTAAACTTCATATCAATATTTTTAAAGCAAAGTAGTTTTGCACCCCATAAAAATTTCCCTGGATATTTTCGTACGTCCACAAAGTCATGGGACAAATTTTGATATCCTTGTCACAAATTCTCCGCCCTGGTACCCAGAATTAAGAATTACCTCCCTAATACACCGCAAAACGATTTAATTCTGTAAGTTTTTGTCAACAAATCTATTGAAATTTGTCTCACAGTATTAGCATTAAAAAAATTAAAAGGAAAACTTTGAACAAATTAGCTACCTGAGGGTTCCAATAGCCTGTGAACGCCAAACGATTTCTCAGCCAATGTAAACGCATGTTCCAGACTATCGATCGGCGACTTTGAAAGCATACTTTTGTAAATAAACAGATTGGGCCTGGAAGGTAAGAAAGATTATCAGATTTGAAACATGTGTTTTGTAATCTAAATAGTATTTTACTCGTTTGAAAAGGCAATTAATTTTGAACAAGAGATACCGGGTGAGTAAAAAAAAGAATCCCCGTTTGGAAGGCCACTGCTCCCTGAATATCAAAGTAATAATGTTGAGGACTGTCTTGTTTTATAGCCAATATGTTTAATTAGGTTAAGTAATTTACTTGGCTTTAATCGACCGTTCTTTCCGTAGATATAGGAGATTTTCTATAGAAAGCCCCTTCCAACAGCCTGCAAAAACAAGTGAAAGCAATAAGCAAAATTTCCTTGGTTTTCCTAAAAATGATTTCATTTCAATTTTATTTATTTAGGCACGGTAGCCCTGTCAGTCCATAAGAACTGCTTTCAGGGAGCCGTGGACATTCATTCATACCAGGGGGAAAACTTGTTCATGCTCCCACGAGGATAGCACGTGCTAAAGCGTGTAGAAGTCAATGCTGTAAGGCCCGTGTACGGCAGAAATGTTAGAAAACATTCTGCGTGATTTTGGGCACGTTTTGAAGATTTCATGAAGAGGCTTTCTCGAGAAATTCCTTCATAATTTCAGAACAGCGCGGCCGATTTCAGTCAAGTAAAGTTTAAAGTAGACTTGAACATGTCTACCATAAAATTATATTTTTGCCCATATCATCGTCTTGATATCCAGGGAGCCGTGACCTTTAAAACGGGGATTCTTTTTATTGACTCACCCGGTAGTGAAGTGATGTTATCACAATCTTGACACAAAAAAGTCAAATAAGATAAGTGAACAACGATTTTGGTTGACCAATTAGAACGCAACATTCGATAATGGTTTAGTTAAGGCTCGTTTGATTTGCAGGTGTAAACGGGGTACAAGCGTCATTTCTCCTTAGTTGCATTGCTTTGTATTTGTTTTATGACTAGACCGACCTTGCATAGAATTGCCTTTGTCTGCAGTCGCTAATCGCTTCGCACGTGGAATGTCAAGGAAAAAGAGCGGATCCTATTGTCTTGATAGCGAGTGTAGGCTCGAAACATCGTGTTTTACATCTGGTTCATTATTGATACTAAAGTTATTTACTTATTATATTGTCATTTAATCGTTATTGTACCACATGTAACAAACATATTTTAATTGTAGCATTGTCTGTCCTTTTAAAGGCACCTTTTTCTGGCACGGCTTGGGACCATGATCAAGCCTCGCATAGATGCTTACGAGGATATATTTGTGATTGGAGAAGTCTTTCTCCAAATATCATTCATATCAAACAACTATCACATTCATGTTATGGTAAATCTGCTCTCTGTAAGATAACAAACGATCGCTTACTTGTATCGATGAATGAGAGCGTTGAAGGCGAGACCATCTTTCCAACTTGTCGAAAAGTTCTTCACATCAACACCTTCGTAACTGCAAAATGAAATAACATACACTATTTAAGGTTTATTAAAGAAGCGAAAATTTAGTGAACGACGAGAAGTATGGAGAGGGATTCTTACATGGCGCAGGTATCCACGTATCATTTTGAAAGAGACACCTTGTAATAAATTCAACTCTTTAAACAATGATCTGCGGTACAAAATTTTAAAAGCCTTAAATAAAGGACTCATCGTAATAAACCCACAAATGCAACAGAAGATACTGTAATCAGAGGAAAGCAACTTTTAACCCCTGTTACAGAATAACAACCAAATTAACCTGTGACTACGGAGAAAACTATTAAGTTCTGCAAGAGAAATGTGCTCTTTATTGCAGCTATTAACTACATTTCTCTCCTTTCAGGGTTTCGTGTTAATTCATTGCTTCTCTTGCAGGCACAGGAGATTCCATAGTGATAAACATGACTTTGAAAAGGAAAATTTAAACACAACAAGTATTGGATGCACCATGCACCTTCCAAGAAAAATGTCAAGAGAAATCGAGCACTTAGAACTTCATAAACTGGAAACTGGATAAATTTCTTAGTTCCTTGTGAAAAAAAGTAAATGAATAGCGATAAGCTGCACTCAAGAGTATATTTCCCCCCTCTAGTCTTGCTAAGGGCTTACTTCTTACAAGTTTGGTCAAGCCAAGGGTATCGTGTTAATCTAGCAAAGGGTATAATTTTGGCCAAAATCGTCCAAGGCAATCGTGCCCTTTCGAAACTATGGGAGGCTCAGCCCTACTCTAAATTTAACGAAGAACCACTTCCCCTGACGAGAAGTTACTGAAAGCTCCAAAGGTTTTACTCGCTTCCTAGCCGTTTCCTGTTATAGTAGATGCGTGGATAAAACCAAATCTTATTCTTTCTTTCCTCGTATTTAGTTTTAACTTCGAGTCCAGTATGATTCCTCACTACAAAATCCTTACCCTTCAACGGCATTTGCACACCACTGCAAAATCGCTTTCTCTGCATCCTTCTCGTCCATTGGAGATGATGGAGCATTTCCATTTTGCAAGATGTCTGAAAGGGCACCTTGGATCTACAACAAAAATAAGACTTTGTGCTATAGCAAGAAGCTGAAGTCTATGATAAGGTGAATTCATAAATGCCCTAACTGTAATGTCCCAATTCTAAATTCCAGGGGCCGACTAACTGAGGTAAAAACAATGAGCTTCCGGGTGAGGCAATAAAAAGAATCCCCGTTTGAAAGGTCACGGCTCCCTGAATATCAAGATGACGATATCAGCAAACAAACAATTTGATGGTAGACATGTTCAAATCTACTTAAGAATTTACCTGATTGAAATCGGCCACTCCGTTCTGAAATTATAATCGATTTTCTCGAGAAAGCACCTTATCGCAGCTTATCCGCCATCTTCTAGAACAGTAGCGCACCGTCCCAGACCACTGTCAAAACTTCTAATGGTACAGATGAATTTAAAAGGAAACTGTTGGCAAAAATAAGACCATCAAGGAATCCGATATTTCATGTCCATGATATTATTGGCATTCGACGATTGACAAAACTTCGTGTTAAATTTAGTGACTTAAACGAGCATAAATTCCGGCACAATTTTGACTGTTTAAGCCCTATTTGTGATTGCGGCGAGGCAAATGAAGATAATGAACATTTTCTCCTGCACTGCCCTATGTATGACACATTACGGCAAGGTCTTTTTGGTCATCTCGAAAACATTCCTGATTTAAACGTTTCGAGTATGGACTCCAAATCGCTTTGTAATCTACTCCTTTTTGGAAGTTCCGATTTATGCGTGAGTGCGAATAAAATGATTATGGAGGAAACGATTTGCTTTATCGAAAACACGAAACGAATGTAGGTTAACAATCATTTGTTGGAAGGCAGCAGCTTATGTCTTATGTCCGTTATGTCTTGTATTTTG
>REGL01000279.1:101888-116997 GCA_004194395.1 Aurelia aurita complex sp. Pacific
ATATAATTCCATTCGTGATACATCGACTTGTTTTCCTTCTTGTGTCTACTTCTCTTGCGAAGGCGCCATTCGAATCCGATTGACATGCCCTCTAGCAAATTATGCCACTCAAGTGTGGTCGAATTCGACTGGCGCCTTCGCAAGAGAAGTAGACACAAGAAGGAAAACAAGTCGATGTATCACGAATGGAATTATATATTACGAAAGGAAAAACTCGATGGAAAAACCATAAAGCTTTCCCGGGGGAGGTACATAACATATTTAGGGTACGGGTATGTGCCGCCCATATGGGTGGGTTTTTGGGCCCAAAATTCTCTAAACAAGGGTCCTTTTTCAGCAGATTTTCCATAAACATGGGTGGGGTTTCGCTGAAATTCGCAAAAAATGGTTAAAATGGGCAGTTTTCCGCAAAAATTAATCATAAAAGGGGGAATCAAAAGCAAGTTTCGGTAATTAGAAGAGGGTAGCTTGCTGAAAACCGGGCGGCAGACCCCCGTCCATCCTCAAGTCATGTACCCCCCCCCCCCGGGAAAGCTTTTTCTAAATTCAGCGCTTCCTACCGCCGGTGGTCTACGTCGATGCGAACATACATATCAAAAAGCGACTTCATCATCTTGAATCAATCCTTCATTATTCACTCCAATTAAACTGGAAATGCGCAGCTCCTCCGGGAGCTCCTCTGCTCTGTATTTCCATTTGGCTAGGCCTACAACCGCTTCTGGTTCTTGCCTTGTCACTGATCTGAAAGACTTGAGATCCAAAATCGATATTTTCGAGCACTTTATCGTTGCGTGTATCGCCTTCTTGATCGTATTCAGTCGAAAGTAACAGACAATTGGATTTATCGCGCTGCAACTTGCGATTAGTATGAAACAAACATCCCGTAAGACATGTCGTATATCGCAATCACAGTCGATACAAAACTGAAGTATGTACGCGCAAACAATTGATGGTAGATATATACAGACGAGTGTTACGAGAATTACGAGAAATGCTTCGGTGATGTGTCGCTCTCGTCTTCGCCTTCGTTTCGAGTGTAAGTCGCTAGTGTTTGGCGAATCTGCCGAGAATGCAAGATCTGAGAAAGAGCTCAAAGATCGGGCAAGAGTTCGAACTCGTCGTACAACCGTAATATACGTTAATAAGCTGATTCCGAATGTCGTTACGAGAGATATGTGTAGAAACAGTAATAACATCGTAACATAGCCAAGCCATAAGTAAGTTATGGAAAATGCGATCGAAGTTGTCCAAATTGCGAAGATAATTCCGAAACATCGTCTTCGGGATAATTTCCTTCGATGAACAATCACAGCACTTAAAGTCAAATGCCTATCCATACACAATGCTATCATGCTAAGCACACTGGATGTTGCCGATACAAAGAACGTTAAATGAACAACTGTGGTATGCACTGGTTCCAACTGCTCTGATGCCTCTAGGGCATGCACGGCTGAAGCAATCGGCATCGTTATGGTGCCAACTATAAGATCGGCAGCAGCAATATTGGCAAGGAAAAAACCGAAAGGTTTTCGTAAATTCTTAAAAGGATCTTTGATGATGGCCGCTAAAATAGCTGCGTTGCTGAGTGATATAAAAACTGACAATATTCCTGTAACCACCGATGTGAAATATGATAGAGGAGGGGGAGGTAAAATGTCTGGAACGCAAGGTTGCGACATGGTAGGAAGGTCCTATTTAGACAAATATTTGCTACTCTTCATTTATCAATAGGAGACGATCCTATGAGGGGCTCTCAAGTCTCTTCTAAAATTTCCCAGCGTCCAAGCTATGAGCAGGCATGCAATATCCACTGTACACAGATGGCTGTTAAGAGGTCCAAGATTCTGACAAAAATTATGAAACATTTATCCTCAGAAAACCTTTGCAACTCCAAAGGACTTCGACTCGTCTCTGCTAAAGAATACCATTTGAAACATGTCCATGATTACGTTCGGAATGAAACGATTTCCTAGAAAAGATTTCTGGCTATTTTGACAAAAGTTCTAAAAGATTTATCCTCAGAAAACCTTCGCAACTCCAAAGGACTTCGATTCGTCTCTGCTAAAGAATGTTATTTGAAAACGAATACAAGGTTGCTTGCGGAGCGAAACGACTTCTCCGCATACTCAACATTTCCTTCAAATGAAGTCGAAGTCTTTGCTAAGGGATAGTTCTCAGCACACCATACCAAAACTACCCTTCAATCTTTTATCAAGCAAGTAAATCAAATCTACACGTGATAACAATTATTAGCGATTTCTGCGCTTCCTATTTCCTGGTGTCAAGAGCGGCTTTAAAAACTGAATCCTCTTGTAAGTTGCGACATTTCGAAGCTTGATGTGTGCATTCTGCCAGTTGTTCGTACGACGATGTATTGATAAAAAAAACAGCTTCAACATCAGTTGCAAACCATCTGTTTCAGTAAACTTGTTTATCGATGACTGAAGAAAACCGAAAAGGCCAAGCCCAAACAACTTCCTCGTGAGAAAATATCCACAATAAACAGTTCCTCTCCATCAAAAAAATCTCCAAGGTTCTCGATCCTTACTGCTATCCTTTATTGTCTCAAAACTAGCAAAACTTGAAAGATAACAATCTTGATTACAGCAGTTTAACACCAAAACAATGAGGCAAAACTTTAGCAAGTAATATTCCCCTGGAAACGATTTCCTTTCCAGACAGTTTCCTCAAACTAAGTTCAACAAAATACAGATCAAAACAAAAAGAGCTGCAATATAGACATACACGAATCACATAATCCAGAGGCGAGGAAATCTGTGCTGTAGCTTGTTTGGTCTTATATTTTGTTGATATTGAAGTCTGCATGGATAATGTCATACACGTATTTTTTTATAAGAAACTAAGAATTTGGGCCAGTACTGAAGGTTTCTAAAAGGGGCTCCGTCGTCAAACAGTAAACGAGTCCGTAAACTCGCACGTGTCGGGATAATCCATTGTTCATCCATTGTTCTCTGCAGTTTGTTTGGTGGCTTCACCCAAGCCACCAAAATGTGACCGTTTAAAATCCACTTATATTCGAGCAATCGTAGAAGATATGAATGTTTGGTTTGTTCCTTAAGGAATAACAAGGATTAAAACCCAAACAGCAACTTTCATTTTGAAAAAAATACAAAAATCCTGTGTGATATCATCTTTCAAAAACTGCAAGAAAACCATCGTTTTGTTTACATTTTGACGACGGAGCCCCTTTAAAATTAGCAGATTTTGAGTACTCAGAGTTTCTTATGACTTTCTTAAAGGTTCCATAACGATCTTCATGTTCACTACTTGTGCCCTGGTGAACATTTCAAAACAATGTTTTTTAAGCCTTCCGATGTTTAGACATTATTCAAGTACCTTATGAGTAATATGATACAAGAAACAAGTGAAAGAAAAGTAAAAATATGTCAAGGATTTCCTTTATCAAAGTAAACATATTCTCTCAGTACTGGAGTTTCTTGATTTTTCAGCGATCTGAGAGTTGTTTCTTATGAAAAAAAAATACGTGTAAAGGAGATTTACGGCAAATTTCTAGGTAGGGCTGTTCTGCCAGAACCTTCAACATTTTTTCTTCTGTGCCAGATTTGCAAAATTGATACAATTCAAGCCAATGTTAATTCTTAAATGAAAATTTGTCCTTGATTCCCTTGACCAACATTTCCAAGGAGCATATTCTTCCCTGGAACAACAGGTCAGAACCTGCATAAAATGCTCAAGGCAGTGTTTGCTTACAAGAGCTTTTTGAAATGATGAATCAAGAGTTTAAGGCCTAATGAAGAAACAGTCAAGAGTGCTGCTTTATTTTGGGATCTGTTGCAGGTAGCGCGGGGGCTTTCAAAGTTACAACTTCTTGTGCATGTAGGCTGAGGTTCTGCTCTGCCCAGTGAACCAATGTTGCCAAATGTGACACTAAAATCGTATCTTTGTTGCCTAAACTAATTTCTGCATGAAAACTTTTGCCCATAATTCCCTAGACCAACAAAATCCAAACACCTTATCCTTCCCTAGACCCAAATTGTTAACATTTGACACAATGCCTTCCCTTGCCTAGACCTATACTCTAGCAAAAACCCAATTTGCCATACTGAAAGTCTTTATGGATTGAGGGAATAAGCACTGATCTATCGGCAGGGCCATTGCAAAACTTCATGTTTAAGGGTGCGAACACCTATGGAAAACATGGCTGTCAGCAAATAAAGCCCAATCCAGCATTTTCAGCCAATTCCTACCTCCAAGTAAGGAAAGCTTCAGTTAAAATATTTGATTGAAGCATTATGGCCTTCTGTTTACACCAAAACATTGTTGGATTTTCCAACAGGAATCAGGCCCAGTATTATGCAAGGTTCCATGAACTAGTGCAGAGATGGGGTGCGTTCAATGGCAAAGCTTCAAAATAAGAACCATATATCAGCTTGAAATCTGTTCCAGCTTTCAAAAAAGAGTGCAAAATAGTGAATCAAAATGTGGAATGGTAGGGTATTGTGCCATGTTTTCCATGAGAACTCAAAAGCATTCCAAATCAACTTTTGAAATTAGATTGTATGTACCATATTGAAGGTGTTGTGGCGCAGTGGTGTAATCCTCTGACATTGCAGGCAGAACAGTCAGATGGACCGGGTTCGATCCCAGATAGAGCCCCATCACCTCAGCGTCATGACAAGGGGTCGCGGACTGGATTAGGCCTATTCTACTCCTGCGATCCCAGCGCTTGGCGCTAAAAACCGCAACTTCACCTTCACCTTCACCTACCATTCTGTAACAGGTGGTGCTCGTATCCAGGAGGAGTGCAAGAAGTCCAACTCACACAACAGTCACATCAGTTGCCATCTTTAGCGAAAATCACCAGAAGACCTTGCGGTTTTTAATACCAAGTGCTGGGAGTCCATGACCCTTTGTCATGACACTCAAGTGCTGGGGCTCTATTGGGTATCGCACCCTGTCCACCTGACCGTTCCAGATGCAAAGTCAGAGGATTACAGTACACCACTGTGCCACAACACCTTCAATTGTTCCATAACTTTAGCAATAAAAAGGAATACAGCTATTTCCTTCATTGTGTATCAACATATGAGTGTGCAGCAAAATGTATGAGCCTAAACTTAAAATAAAAAATGATTTAAAGTTAGCATACTATATCAAAGTCCTTTTCAAAATAGATGGGGGTATAAAATAGATATCTCCCATCTCGAAAGATGTTAACATATTCAAGAATTAAAAAACGAGGGAAAGCTTCTAAATTGAATGCGACTCGCACTGCCACTGCACTCGCGTCGAGAGGAAGGGTATTGCAGAATTTCTCCAAGGATTTTCTTTGAGAGACTCGTTGCACCATACAGTTGAGAATGGCCCAGTTACAGAGAAAACTCTTCAACAAGAAAAAAAGAGAAACTTGGTTCCTCCGCTTATTCTCATTTTCTTTGGGCCTAAAAACCAATCCTGACTGCTGCTGAAAAGATTTGTCAAATTCATGGGTGTCCTAATGGGGATAAAATCACAACTAGTACCTAAACATCTTACCTGACATGTTAATTGAATGAGCTAGATTAGATCTCATTTTGCAGCTTGCTGCCTGTTTGTTTATCTTTGGAACAGGAAGAACAACCAACTCGTAACTGACACAAAATGGCNGGATTAATGCCCAAACAGCAACTTTCATTTTGAAAAAAATACGAAAATCCTGTGTGATATCATCTTTCAAAAACTGCAAAAAAAACCATCGTTTTGTTTACATTTTGACGACGGAGCCCCTTTAAAATTAGCAGATTTTGAGTACTCAGAGTTTCTTATGAGTTTCTTAGAGGTTCCATAACGATCTTCATGTTCACTACTTGTGCCCTGGTGAACATTTCAAAACAATGTTTTTAAGCCTTTCCGATGTTTAGACATTATTCAAGTACCTTATGAGTAATATGATACAAGAAACAAGTAAAAGTAAAGTAAAGATATGTCAAGGATTTCCTTTATCAAAGTAAATAGTTTCATAACTTATATTCTCTCAGAACTGGAGTTTCTTGATTTTTCAGCGATCTGAGAGTTGAGTTTCTTATGGGCAGTTTCTTAAGAAAAAAATACGTGTTTAAAGGAGATTTATGGCAAATTTCTAGGTAGGGCTGTACCTTCAACATTTTTTCTTCTGTGCCAGTTTTGCAAAATTGATACAATTCAAGCCAATGTTAATTCTTAAATGAAAATTTGTCCTTGATTCCCTTGACCAATATTTCCAAGGAGCATAAACTCCTTCCCTGGACCAACAGCTCCTCAGAAACTGCATAAAATGCTTAAGGGAGTGTTTGATTACAAGAGCTTTTTGAAATAATGAATCAAGGCCTAATGAAGAAAGAATCAAGTGCTGCCTTATTTTGGGATCTGTTGCAGGGAGCTAGGGGAGCTCTCAAAGTTACAACTTCTCGTGCACACATGCTCACTTTCTGCTCTGCCTACTGAGCCAATGTTGCCAAAATTGACACTAAAATTGTATCCTTGTTGCCTAGGCTAAGTTCTGCATGAAATTTTGCCCATAATTCCCTGGACCAACAAATCCAAACATCTTATCCTTTCCTGGACCCAAATTGTCAAAATTGACACAAAGTCTTCCCTTGCCTGGACCTATACTCTAGAAAAAATCAATTTGCTATACTGGAAGTCTTTATGGATTGAGGGAATAAGCAACGATCAATCAGCAGAGCCATTGCAAAACTGCGTGTTTAGGGGTGTGAACCCCTGTGGAAAACAAGGCTGTCAGCAAATAAAGCCCAAACCAGCATTTTCAGCCAATTTCTACCTTCAAGTATGGAAAGCTTCAGTCCGAACACACATATTTTTAATAAGAAACTAAGAATTTCGACCAGTATTGAAAGTTTCTTAAAATTATCAAATTTGGAGTTCTCAGAGTTTCTTCCAAGTTTCTTGAAAGTTCCATAGGAATCTTCATGTTCACTACCTTTGCCCCCCCCCCCCCCCCCCCGCCTTCCTAAACATTTCAAAATAAAGTGTTTGAAGCCTTTCCAATGTTTGGATTATATTCAAGTACCTTCTCAGTAATATGAAACAGGAAACAAGTGAAAATAGAGTAAAAATATGTCAAGGATTCTCTTTATCAAAATGAATACGCTCATTTTTTTTTATAAGGAACCGCTTATAAGAAACGGTAGGCTCAATTTTTCAAAAGCTAAGAAACTTTTGTAATTTACAGTTTTAATTTTCCTATCACAGTCAGAAATGTTTTGACAATGTACAGCTATAGCATCTGTTTGGACATTGTTTTGAGTGCGAGTTATGTTATTTACTTGTTTTGAGATCTTACTAAGTAATTTGGGAGCCCATTAGACAAAATAAAATTAATCCTACACTTCTGGCATTAGAAATATAAGAAACACGTAAGAAACTTTTGGTAGCAAAATGGCCCAAGCATTTAGGAAACTGCCTACCAGCCCCGGACCTTAGTTTCTTATAAAAAAAATGAGTGTAGTTTCTTTAGCTATAATTTTCCCAGTACTGGAGTTTCTTAATTTTTTGGTGATCTGAGAGTTGAGTAACAATAAAAGGAATACAGTTATTTCCTTGACTGTGCATCACATATGAGTGTGCAGCAAAATGCACAAGCTTAAACTTAAAATAATAAATGACTGAAAGTTAGAATACCATATCAAAGTCATTTTCAAAATATATGGGGTATAAAAGGGAAAGCTTCCAAAATTGAATGCGACTCGCATTTGCACTCACACTCGCGTCGCGAGGGTATTCCAGAATTTCTCCAAGGATTTTCTTTGAGAGACTCGTTGCACCATACAGTTGAGAATGGCCCAGTTACAGAGAAAACTCTTCAACAAGAACAACAGAGAAATTTGGTTCCTCCTCTTATTTTTATTTTCTTTGTATTGGGCCTAAATTAAAAACCAATCCCGACTGCTGAAAACATTGTCAAATTCATGCATGTTCTAATGGGGATAAAATCACAACTATTCATCTTACCTGACATGTTAATTGAATGAGCAAGACTAGATCTCATTTTGCAGCTTGCTGCCTGTTTGTTTATCTTTGGAACAGGAAGAAGAACCAACTCATAACTGACACAAAATGGCTTGGCTACCCGAAAAGAAAGACAAAAATTGCAGCCTCGTTCTCAATTGGCGGGAACTTCAATTTTGGAAAACGGAAATCTGGAATGAGGATCCAAGGACCAAAACCTCCACGTAATGCCGATTTTCTCTTTGAAGGGAATATCGACATATGGTTAAAAGATGGCCGGGCTGAGTTACAAATATACCCAATGTATTTGATAACTTTCGTGCCGTTTCACTGTGTAGCAAAAGAAACAAAACAATTAGTGAATAGGCCACTCGATATAATTCCCTTTGACATGTTCCTCTTCTAATTGAAGCTCGTTATTTTGAAAAAAACTCTTTACCTTATCNGAGAAAACTCTTCAACAAGAACAACAGAGAAATTTGGTTCCTCCTCTTATTTTTATTTTCGTTGTATTGGGCCTAAATTAAAAACCAATCCCGACTGCTGAAAACATTGTCAAATTCATGCATGTTCTAATGGGGATAAAATCACAACTATTCATCTTACCTGACATGTTAATTGAATGAGCAAGACTAGATCTCATTTTGCAGCTTGCTGCCTGTTTGTTTATCTTTGGAACAGGAAGAAGAACCAACTCATAACTGACACAAAATGGCTACCCGAAAAGAAAGACAAAACTTGCAGCCTCGTTCTCAATTGGCGGGAACCTTAATTTTGGAAAACGGAAATCTGGAATGAAGATCCAAGGACCAAACCTTTCACGTAATGCTGATTTTCTCTGTGAAGGGAATTGACATATGTTTAAAAGATGGCCGGGCTGACTTACAAATATACCCAATTTTATTCGATAACTTAGACATGTGCGGTTTCACTGTGTAGCAAAAGAAACAAAACAATTAGTGAATAGGCCTTTTCTTTAACCCCACTCGATATTATAATTCCCTTTGACATGTTCCTCTTCTAATTGAAACTCGTTATTTTGAAAGAAACTCTTTACCTTATCAGATACATCTTGATACAATTTCAAAGATACCGGTATTCAGAAAAGGCATCGAAAATATTAATATTCCTTATCTAAATTGTCGTAAGAAAACCCCGGGGGGGGGGGGGGGGGGGGGAACACAACATATTTATGGTACGGGTATGTGCCGCCCATATGGGTGGGTTTTCGGGCCCAAAATTCTCTAAACGAGGGTCCTTTTTGGCAGATTTTCCATAAATATGGGTGGGGTTTCGCTGAAATTCGCAAACAATGGTTTAAATGGGCAGTCTTCCGCCAAAATTGATCATAAAAGTGGGTATCAAAAGCAAGTTTCTGTAATTAGAAGAGGGTAGCTTTCTGAAAACCGGGCGGCAGACCCTCGTCCATCCTCAAGTCATGTACCCCCCCCCCCCGGGAAGAAAACCCCCTGAATGAAATTAAACAGTACCTTATATTCTTTGAGCAGGTCCAGTGCAACATTGATGTTGTTCAACTTGTGAAGACGGAGGGCACCTCTGACTCTTGTCTGATAAAAGAACCAATCGTTAGCATTAGCACTCAAGGAAAACTAAAAAAAGATGTAGTCTAGGAAGGCAAAATGGAAGAAAACGGAGCAAATACACCCCCGTCTAAGTGCCCCGGTAAGAGGTCAGATGTTCACCGGGGTTCTAGTGACCCAAAAATATGGTCAAATTTTCACCGGAGTCCCAATTATGAAACGAGGACGGCATAATTATTGGTGGAGGAAATATTGGTTCTGCGAGGAAATATTTCCTCAAAATTTTCCCCGAGGTTCGCGAATTTGCAGCCGAGGTTTCACTTGTGATACATTTTATACCGGGGAGATTCACGTCTTGTCCGGGGACCAATTTTGCTCCAATTTTTTCACCGAGGAAATCACCGGGGTAGAATGTACCGGGGCACTTAGACGGGGGTGTGAAAATGATCGAAAATGATAGAAAATGATCGACCACTTGCACCGCATTGAAAATCCAGTGTTTGGATATGATTCGGAAAGTTCTTCTGATCTTCTCTCCTTATTTGGTACACATTTTCTAAAACTAAAAGCAACTCTGTCTCTGTCTGTATTATGCATTTACCACATGGTACATACGACCTTCAACTTCGAAAATTCCATTGCAAAATATCGTTCAATTCTAATTCTTTTCTGAATAGCTAGGGGGCCTCTTATATATTTAGTGGTATTTTAGTTTATCTCCTTCATGTGATGGCCCTGGGGTAGTAATGATCTATTGCTCCCCTTGGTATCGTTTCTGTAGTATTGTATGGTAGCTTGTTTGTAATCTTAGGTAATTCATAAACTGTAAATTTTTAACATTGAATTTATGGAAAAGAAAAAAAAACCTTCAACTTGCCACTGACGAAACTTAAGAAACGCAAGAACACTTTCACCTCACGATAAAAAACCAGCATATATAATAGAGGTATAAACAAAGCAAATATGGAAAATAGCACTGCAATAAAAACAAAAAAATTAAAAACAAACCGTTTTTCTTCCAGTGAGAGTCTCGAGTAACGTCAACAAGTTGTTCCCATCTCTGAGGTCGACAAAGAGATCGTTGACAAAAGGCTTGTCGCCCTAGAGAGAGAAAACTTCATATCATTAATCGAAGAATATATAACTAATGTGGCAATTTATAACTCCTTGAGAA
Organism: Aurelia aurita complex sp. Pacific; assembly: GCA_004194395.1. Taxonomy (NCBI): domain Eukaryota; kingdom Metazoa; phylum Cnidaria; class Scyphozoa; order Semaeostomeae; family Ulmaridae; genus Aurelia; species Aurelia aurita complex sp. Pacific. The sequence continues at coordinate 112,572 of REGL01000279.1, forward strand.
AGATGTTGTTGGGCGTGGGTTGGTAAATATTGATAAAAATAACAAAAATCGAGAATTGTTTTTTCACGTTGTTCCAGTGAAAAAAGTGGTGATGGGTTCCAAACTTCGATCAGGTCTGAAACAGCAACAGTTTCAAGAAGGGCCTAACTTTTAAAATGGCTGCGAAAGCTGTAGAAATTGACCAAGCGAAAAAACTACCACTGTATCGGGCGAGTAAAACAAACGCATGGCTTTTGAAAGATACTGCTCCCTGAATATCAAAGCAATTATATTGAAAAGCTGTCTTGTCTCAAAGCCGAATATTCAATTAGATTTGGTGATTTACCCAGATTCAATCTCTCATTTCTTTCCGTGGATATGGGAGATTTTCTGCATGAAAACGATGATCAAAATTTCATCGGTTTCCCTTCCTAACATTAATAACAAGGACAGATTTGGTAAGACAATAGCACAAGTTGGTTTTGATTGACACCTCAAATCAAAGCAACTATCGATCGCAGACAAAGGAAATTCTTTCAACCAGATAATCAAAACGAGCCAAGCCGCAAAAATTCTCTGAAACCTAGGTAGCTAGCTCGCTCGTTGTGCATTCCAGAAATTGTTTCTAAGAACAAACATGAGTATAGATCGAAAGAAGAAGGATATATCTACACATCTGCCACGGGCATTTAATTTATTTGGTTCAAAAGCCGATTGGGAAGCGATTCAAATCTCTTATCATTTTGGGTGTAATTAAAACATTTACTGCTCGGCTTCTGAACCAAAGAAATAAAATGCCCGAAGTTGTGTAGATATATCCTTCTTCTTCCGATCTATGCTCATGTTTGCTCTTAAAAACAAATTCTGGAATGCACAACAAGCGCGCTAGCTACTTGGGTTTCAGAGAAACTTTTGCGGCTTTGTTTGTTTTGAATTTATGGTTGGGAGAATTTCCTTTGTCTGCAGTCGCTAATCGCTTTGAATTGCGGTGTCAATCAAAACAAACTCGTGCTATTTTCTTACCAAATCTGTCCTTGTTAACAATAATGACGCTTCATGTATTAGCATATATGTCGTCCTTTTGGGAGGATGGAATCCCCCAACCTCGTCCCCAGAGCCTTTTGTCCTATAGGGACGGAGTGACAGAGATGAAACCTTTTCATCTCCGTCAAATCATATGACAAGGCCCTGCGAGGTTGGGAATCCCCCTGAATGAATTTCTCAGACTCCTCACCTTTCCAAGTGGATAGCACGTGCTAAAGCGTGTTCGGGTCATGGCTGTAAAGAAGAAATATAACGGAAATTTGGTCGTGATTTTAGAACGTTTTGGAAAGTTTCTCGAAGCGACTTTCTTGAGAAAATCAAAATCCAGGTTATAAAATCTGAACAGAGCGACCGATTTCAGCCAGACAAGATTCTAAACATGATTTGACATGTTGGCTATTCAATGAGATATTACCGAGGATATTAGAAAATATTCTTGCCTTGATATTCAGATAGCAGTAGCTTTTCGGTCCCTTGTTTCCTTGTGCTCTCTCTCAAAAAGTATTTATTTCACAAATAAGTAGGGAAACAACACACAACAAGTGAAAGAAAGGAAAATGTTTTTCGAATAAGATATTTTTTTAATAAACTGCAATATGGGCTTCCTGTGGTCCTTTAGCAACGTGAAGATGTGAAGATCAAATGTTGGCCTAAAATGGACAAAAACTAAGATAGGCCTATCGGCCAACAGTTCATCTTCACGTTGCCTGTGGACACAACATCTAAAACATACCGTTTGAATCTTTGAGTTGACCCATCTTGTGAAAGCTTTCTTTTGGGTATCTTGACGTTTGACTAGAGAGGAAATAAAACTTGTAAATACACTTGATAAAACATGGGCAAGGTTTTGCTAATTCTCTAGAAATTGACAGCCAGAATTTTGATTTCCTTCTTTTAAGAAATTCGAAAGGTCTTCAAAGTGAAAAAAGGAGGAAACTGCCAAATAACCAAATAACTCGTAGCCCCTGGCCAGCATTTCCAATACCATTACCAACCGTCACAGATTGCCTTCTTCAGATGATTACAACAATTGCATCTGCTACAAAGATTTTAAATGAAATATATCCATGACGGTATGTTGCAGCAAGTAATACATAGAGCTTTCTGCGAGGCAAACACAATATTCAGCGAAGCACTCGGGTCATATGTGACTCCAAACTGACCTTGCATCATCGTGTTATCGGCTGCCTGTTCCGTGTAACCCTTTTCCATGTAGACAGGAGCGTTCTCTTGCTTCCTTTACTTGCTTACGTCAAAGTATCTCAGTTTGGATTATTGGCAACCCCAAAGCAGTAAACAGTTCTCATAGGCCTAGAAGCATTTTATGTACAAAAACTTCCTCAAAAACCTGAAATACATAGTCTGGAATTCAAAAACTCCTAATCTACAGACTTCCTTATTTTAACCTTTGTTGAGACAAGATTCTCAACAGAACGCCGCAAAAATGTGAACATAAATTCCTTGTGTAACACAAGATTAATCCAATGTATATTATTACTGCATTGATATGGCATAGGAACAGAATAAGTATATTTTGATCAGTGTCAGACAAACATTGCTTGACGATGTGATACGCCGACATGACAAAAGGGTTTGGAACGAGCTCAAGCATTTGCTCTTTCCGGTCCCCTATATCTCGTTCCATTTTCTCGCGGCCTTTTTCGGATCTCTTGATATTCAGTCGAGTGCTGTCAGACAAGTTTGTCGTTTCTTGAAATCTTTGAACAAGCTACGAGCTCATATCCTCAGGTCAGTTTTCAATCTCCTCCGCATCAACGCAGATAGTGAGGCCCTGCCCCCCAAGGGCTTTAGGGAACAAGGCAACCTCGTCCCCTGGGCCTTTTGTCATATTGAGAGTGTCCGTCCCAATATGACAAAAGGCCCTGGGGACGAGGTTGGGAACAAGGGATACTCGGAATTTCTACGCTGGGAGCAAGGGAACATTAGTGAAAATAGTCTCAGAACAAGGGAACAAATTTGTGAAAACGCATAGTTTCAGGGAATAACTTAAAAAACAATCCCACAGGGAACGGAACAAGGAAGAAAAAGAAAATAGCTGGGGAACAAGGAAACTTTTACCCCCTGGGGGCCTCAATAATTTTCAATTTCATGTTTAGCTAATAAAAACCAGTCTGTATTAAAATTGGAATCTTTGCCTCAATCTTATTGAAACCAAAGTAAAAAACTGACCGAAAAACGATCGTATTGTCTCGTAAGTTTTGCGGTAAAGATATAATTGATTGAAGTATTTCCATTTTGAGCAACAGTTATTGCTATCACAAAAACATCGAAAGCAAAACCCGTGTTAAAGATTTGTGAACTAATGACACCCCCCAGTAACGACCCCACTGAAACATCTTCCCGCAAAGGTAGCTACCTATGACCCGCCAAGAAAATTTGTTTCCCCGCTAAGTTTGAGTTTGAACACTTTCCCCGCCGTGTTTTTGTTGGTTCCCTGTTGTTTGTTTCCCCGGCAAAAATTATAGAAGTTTCATCATAGATAGCTAGTAGCCGAAAATTTCCTTCCCCGCCATGATATTTCTAATCCCCGTTGAAAATGTCTAATTTCATAATTTCCCTCCTGTATTTTTAATGTCCGGTGGGGTCGTTACTGGGGGGTGTTAACTGGAAAATTCGAGGAAGGAGACATACTTGTTTTAAATTTTGGAAAGATGGGATTAAAATAACGAAAATGTTCTTGCTTCGAGGTTCTTGTTCAGACTACCTATAGAGTGTCAAACATGTAAAAACAACCATGCACTGTATGTTAAGGACCTCTCTTTGACATAACATAAAACATTTAATGAGTTGGAACATTGATTCAGATTTTCAGAGTTTCATTTTTCCATCAATAGCCTAGTACAAGAGAACTTGCATACTTAAATGACAACAATAACGAATGAACAGTAACTTGGGTCTAAAATAACGTGATTATGAATTAAAATAAGGCGAAACAAATCATAAAGGTTGTACATTTGGGGCTGTGTTCAGCGAACGTTTTAGATCATATGAAGCTGTTACGCAATTCACGATAAAGCTTTGTATCAGTGGACATAGATTATGGTCATCATTCTGCATTAAATAAATGAAACGATCTTTCACATTCATATGTCTAAAGAAAGAATGCTGTTGCTCTATTTGTCCAAAAACTTGTTCCCGGATTTCCCTATTTATATTGCAAGCCATTAGGCAGTGAATTTCATCTTCTAAAATGTTGCATGTAGGGCATATTCTCTCTTCTGGATTCTTTTTTGGTCTGTGATATCTACCGACCTCTACCTCTAAACGATGATCAGATAACATAAATTTGCTTAGTAAAGTTCTCTTTTCAATATTCTTCACATTTGAAATGTATTTTTCAATCTTAAATACAGTTTTAAAGGTACAGTAAGTTCTCATTTTC
>REGL01000279.1:131787-141980 GCA_004194395.1 Aurelia aurita complex sp. Pacific
TTACCAGATAAAAGGGCAGGACTGGCAAAAACCTGCGATGAAAGAAAATGCATGCAACAAAAGGCTAATTTAAGGCTAATTGTGCTAAAAATAGAAACTAAACATTTTTGCAAAGTATGTATTTTTAAACTATGACATGTTTCCTATTATTTGAAACAATTTTGGAGAAAATCGGTTGAGTGGAAGATTAAATAGAATTTTTCTGGTTAAGAAGGTATAAATTTGCCAATTTTCGTCAGTTTTTCGGTTGCCTAGCAACGAATCACGTGACTTATTAATTGCCATTGTTATATTTGAATAGCCAACTGTCTAAAGAACAATAGGGGTAAGTCTCATTGTTATATCTTTTGTAGTTTTGGAGAAAAAGAGGGGGGGCGAAAAACGCCCCCCCCCAGTATAAAATACCTAAAAAATCGCCCAGTACAGATAGGGTTAATGGACCTTGCCCGAACATGATGGCTTTGGTGAGTTTAAACTGCTTGCATGGCACGGGAGGGGGGTCTTCCATAGTAAAGGTACCTGGGGATGTGCCGCGACGAGGGTATACTTTTTCGGACTTATAGTCTAGCCAAGGGTATACTTTTTTGCAATTTTCGCCAGCAGCGGTTTAGCCAAGGGTATCATTTTTGACAATATTGGTCTAGCGAATGGTCCTGATATAACATTTGGTACAAATTTGACAATATTGATCGAGGAAATGGTCAACTTGGTCTAGCCAAGGGCACCATTTTCGTAAAAATTAGTCTAGCCAACGGTACCCTTTTGAAGATGCTCGCGGCAGACCCCTACCCAAAATTTGCTCAAGAGCCCCTCCCCGTGCTGCATGGAGCATAAAATGCGATAACTTATCCCTGAGTAGGGGGCTGCAACGCCCAGCCCTATACCTCTTACACCGATGGTGAGAGCCAATAAAACTTTCAGCCATTTTAGAAAATAGTATTCGAATTTGATTCAAAACGTTTGAAAAATCGATGAATAATCCTCGATTTTCCTCCACCAACTTCCAGGACATTTTCTCCTTCTACAGACTCTTTTGCCAAATGGCTAAAAAATCCACTGCACTATCGGAAGCATTTCTACTGCGCAATTGGCCTCTAAGTTATGGGTTCCATCAGGGTCGGGGAGCTGCAATTGGTAGGTGACGCAGAGGTCAGGGAGCCACCAAGAGCAAATACAAACTGAACTTTGTGCCTTCCTCCAGACCCCAGAATTTGCCACAAATATATTGGGCCTAAGCCATTTTTTCAAATAAACAATATGCCAACTGGTTTTGAAGGAATATCAAGCTTTTGAAGGAGCAGCAAAGTGGTCATCTCAATCACTAGATTAGTCGTGGCTATTTCGCTATATTTTGAACTCACTTTTGAACTTCTCCTTTTAGATTTTAGAAAAGAATGTCTACGGGCTAGTCTGTACGATCCCATTTCGTAGTCCCTCTTTCCATAACGTCGATAGCTGCGGAAGGCATCAAACATTTGAACATTACAAAATACAGGGCACGCCAAAAAACCCATCCACCTTTGCTAGGCCACGATAAATCGTACACTGCACCGATTTCGAAGATTTACGACTTTATATTCAGCTAAAATCTAAAATTAGATTGCAGGATTTTTTGTATATTTCTATAGTTTTCAGTCTTCAGTTTTCTTAAGCTATGAGCGAGTCTCTTAAATTTTCGCTCTCAAAAACACTGAAGACGATAAAAAACGTCGATCAAATTTAGACTCGACATGAATGGACAAAGACATCTATTTCGTGGTGATTTGGGAGTTTAGAAATCGATTAGTTACAACATGCTGCACGAGCGGCAGATCTAGCCATATGTCAGCTCAGCTCCATAGGAAGAACCAGGTACGAAATACGAATTATCGCGCTATTCCATGGGAGCTTACCCATGATACTATCTTTAAAGGGAGTACAAAGACCAGCATGCTTTTCGCGAAGTCAGCGACTTGCTCTGCACAGCTTCCAAAATAACTGACTGTACGAAATTCACAAAAACAAAGACAAACGGTGGCAATGGCTGCTGGTCTTTGTACTCCCTTTAACAATATGAAAATATTTCAACCAAAACTATCTTTATGATAAACAAATGAATTACTGTGTCCAGTTGTATTGTAACACATTTTAAGCAAGGTTGGTGAGATCCCTCTAGGCCCAGTGTAGAAGACACCAATTCTTTCCCTACAACGCAAGGAAATTCATCGTCAGCATCTTTGGCAGGGAGTAAGCGATTGTTGTACCACTCTGGGTACCAGAGTCAAAATCAAAACAAAAAATATGAAAAAATGGAAAAAGAATTTTTATCTAAATACAGTAAAAACCCACACATAAGAACCTTCATCTATTAAGAACATACAGCCTGAAATAATATATTTTGTACCCAATAAATAAAAACCATTTCAGGCTGATATCTTAACTAGGTTCTTAATAAAGCGTTTCATTCATTCATTAGGAAATAAATGCAATCTGATTCCCAATCAACCTCTTTCGTGAACTCCAAAACATTACTTACAGAACTGTAATAGGCAGGGGTAAAGTGGGTAAGCTTGGGTTGAAGTAGATAGGGCCAAGAATGTAAATAACTTTGGCTGAGATTTAGACTCGCATAATTCCCTGTGTTAAGAACCTATATCCTGATTACTGGATGTGCCCAGATGTGCCTCAATGCATAAGAACCTAAACAGGTTGAGTTCAAAATCTTAGGTTCTTATATGCGGGTTTTTACTGTATTTGCAGTTATGGTACTCGGGGTATTGCTGTATGTGCATCTCCTTTAACTGAACAAAGTCTTTGTTGCAGGAAAATCAACACAAACGTTTAGTATGTTCAGGGCCTATGCCCTTCAAGTTTTAGCAGATTCATCTAATATTTGATAGAAGTGTGGAGATGTTGAAGTAATTTCGAGACAAAAATAGAGCCAGGTGCATCAGCCAGCCTGTCTGACAAATACATAGGTATAACATGATAAAACTAGAATAGTTAGGAATTCAGCTAAGAGCAAACAGCAAGGAACAAGTATTCTCTTGCAATCAAGATAGATAAGAAATTATCATAGAAACTTCGTTGATCTTACCGTCGGTGATTCGAGGAAATTTGGTTGAAAACATCTTCCCATTTAGGCCTACCGAAATTCAATCTGCTCTGTAACCAATCGGTACCAACATCTTGATTTGAAGGCAATCCCTGTTACAACAAAATTGCCAGCAATTAGTCGTCTTGAAATGGCCTATCCACAGGGAATGTTATAAAGTGGTGACAGTTAGTGCCAGGGTCAATTGTCACGGGTAAGCTTTGTAAAGAGTTGAACTGAAACACAGGTGGGATTCTCTGCAAAAAATCAGGTAGAGATGTGCCACGCGAATTTTCAAAATGGTACCGCTGGCTGGGCCAATATTTGTAAAAATGATACTCTTTTCATAGGGCTTTCTATGCACCGAAATTGCTGAAATTTGGTATTTTCTCGACAGAAATTACCAAAATTTGGCGTTCGCTAGACCAAAACTGCCAAAAAAGTATACTCGATAAAGATTGCCTACAAGTATACCCTTGGCTAAACTACAAGTCTGAAAAAATATACTGTTGAGGGCGGCACATCCTAGGTATCTCTAATGGAAGAAGCCCCCTCCCCAGTGACCTGAAAATACTAAATTTGCCAGATAAAATTCATCTCACAAATTGTTTCAGTTGAGCTGTTCCAGGGACGTAGGAAGCATCTCAAACTTGGAGGAGGCATAACACTGGAAGGGCACTTTTTCATTAGGCTAAAGGGGCACTTCCTGAAAATATAAAGGTAATTCTTTGTTTATTGCAAAATATTGGGGGGCACGTGCCCCCCGGTTCATACGTCTCTGAGCTGCTCATACTGCTGCCTCCTTGAAATACCATGTCCAATGAAATGATATCAAAGAAGAAGTAAAATCAGCTGAAAGGTGAATCAATTAAGGCATTTGATAAAGATACCTTTTCGCTGTCTTCATTACTTCTAGTAAGATAAAATTTGCAAACCAAGAAATCTGCTTTATTCATTTTCACAAGCTAGAAAAACAAACAACAAAACAATTAAAGCACAGATTCCTGCTTTTTGATTGCCTGATGCTAAATAATCTTCAATGTTTCAAATCGCAACAGCTTTTCTTTTGTAAGAACGTCTCATTACGCTTGATATGAAAAGGCTAATTTCAGGCCATTACTTGCGAACTGGTGGCGCGAGGAAATTTTCATCAATGATCGTTTGCGCTCCATGATAAACCAACCAAGTAATCAATCAAAATTCCTTCAGAAGCTAAAGATCATGGTTGAACATTTTACGATGCTGTCTTTAAGGGGTCTGTTTCATCCAGCATGCCTTGCACGTGTCGTCTCTTGGTTGTGGCCATTTTCATGGGCTATGAAAATGGCGACAACAAAGGCCAACCAAGAGACGGCACGTGCAAGGCATGCTGGATGAAGCAGCCCCTTTAACGGGATCGTCAAATTTTTGAGGATTTTATAGATTCAACTTTCGGAGCTGATAACGTTGGGAGTTCTTAATCTCCAGTCAATATCAATGTGGCAATATCTAAGTTATCATATTGGGAAGTGTGAAAATTGATATTTCAAAATCTATACAGAGTGAACCAAAACAAAGAATCCCCGTTTGAAAGGCCATTGTTTTCTGGATATCAAGACGATGATATTGGCCCATATATTAGGGACCGGTCATTATTTCTTGCCGGGGAGAGGGTGGAAGATATCTGGGAGGGGTGCTAAAATGTTACGTACTTAAAGAGAGGGGGGACGAACAATAACGCACATTTTAGGGAGGGGGTAGGAAAATTGCTTGAGAATAAAGTCCTGTAGGGTTCTAAAAGGCTAGCTCTTCAGGCAGTAAGCTCATTTCTATCTAACACTAGTTCATCCTTAATTCCTAAATGCAACTGCTTGCTCTTTTCGCATCACATTTAAACATAATATTTTTCTCTCACATACCAGCAGCTGTGACGATGTAAATCTTCATGCAATTGGAATCAAGACAGTATAGTACTATTACTATACATACATGTACTTGGAGGGGGGCTGAAACTATTTTCTGCAATATTTGAGGGGGCACCAAACTTTTCAGCAAAATCAGAGAGGGGCTGCGAAAATTCAACCAAATATTTGTAAATGTCTTCCACCCTCTCCCCAGCAACAATTAATGACCNGTATAGTACTATTACTATACATACATGTACTTGGAGGGGGGCTGAAACTATTTTCTGCAATATTTGAGGGGGCACCAAACTTTTCAGCAAAATCAGAGAGGGGCTGCGAAAATTCAACCAAATATTTGTAAATGTCTTCCACCCTCTCCCCAGCAACAATTAATGACCCTTACCAATTTGTGGACATGTTCAAATCCATTTTAGAATTTACCTGACTCAAATTGGCCAGTCTTCTCTGAAGTTATGAGCAATTCTTTTGAGAAAGCCCCTTCAAGAACCCTAAAATCAGGCCTAAAAGCACGACCAAATCATTCCAATAATTCTGCCTTACGGAATTGACTTCAATAGCCTCACTACACAAGGACCCTCAACTTACGCTGGTGTATGAGAACTTTCGACCAGTTTAGAAATTCTAACCCACCTCAACACACAGAGTTGTTTATGACTGACCCCTAAGACAAGAATATAGATATTGATAGAATAACGAAGTTATCAAGAGAGAGTATTAAGGAACATACCTCATTATAGAACTCCTGCAATAATTCCAAGAACCAATGAAATGTATCGATTTCTCTTGATATCCAGATAAAATACAACCGTCTAAGTTTTCCTTCTTCTAATTTTTGTCTGCAGGAAAAGAAGAAAATCCAAGTACATAAATAAATCATTGAATAAATCAATTATTTTCTGATAATGTAATGAAAGAGTGAACGAATAGAAGAATGAAGATAAAAAATCACCAATAGACCTGCAGTTAGTGCAAAGCTCGAACGAAAAATTTCGGACAAAATAGTTTCGGACACAAATTTCGGACGCTTTCTCCTCAGAATTTTGGACGGTTTCATGAAAATTTTGGACAACTATGGCTTGGCTCCGCTCGGCTCGGCTCTAGGTCATGTCAAGCTACAAAGCACGGGAATGAAATGGCAACTCGATATATCAGAAACAAAATAATAATTTAGGAAGACTCGCTGTATCATGCTGAAATTCTATTTCCTTTTAATTCAGGGTTCCTCAGCTCTTGCTCATTGGCGAGACTGAACCTCATTGACCTGAACCAGAAATACATTGTTTGACAAATAAAATATTTCGTCGACCTTCTGAATAAATATCACTGAGCTCTAAGAAATCTACTTCAAATGCATCAAACAACGATGTTAATCTTAACAAAATTCAGGAGATATTTCATCAATGGAAACGAGAAGTAAATATATATCCACGGTCTTTTGTGGCAAATAAAGAGAAGTGACATAAAATAATAAAAGAACGCAGGGAAACAAGAGACTCAAGGCCATAAGTCTAGCAAATAATTCGAATAAACAATGGCAGATTTTGTAATACAACAGCAAAAGTTGCATTTGATTGACACCTCAAATTCAAAGCGATTAGCGATTGCAGACAAAGGAAATTCTCTCAACCAGTAATTCAAAAATAAACAAAGCCGCAAAAGTTTCCCCGAAACTAGTAGGGCGAACTCTCGCTTTGTGCATGCGAAAGGTGGTTTTTAAGAGAAGTTATGTGCTTATAACGAAAGAAAAAGAGCGAATCTAAGGATCTGCCTGGCGGATTTTGTTTAGTTAATTCAGGAGATGTTTTGTAATCGTTTCATTGAAGCCACAAACACGAGAAAATTACAATGCCTTCCGCTCGGCTTCTGAATCAAATAAACAAAATCCACCAGACAGAACATTAGATTTTTACCCTTCTTCTTTCGTTATAAGCACATAACTTCTCTTAAAACCATCTTTCGCGTGCACAAGGCGAGAGTTTGCCCTACTGGTTTCGGGGAAACTGTTGCGCCTTGTTTGTGTTGAATTACTGGCTGACTGAGAAGTTGAGAGAATTTCCTTTGTCTGCAGTCGCTAATGGCTTTGAATTGAGGTGTCAATCAAACGCAACTGTTGCTATTGTATTACAGAATCTGCCCTTGTCATTCGAACAATGAATAAATGAGGGTGATACCTCAGGGAGTTAATTACAGCAGCAAAGGGTGTGACCCCTATTCCAGCAGCTATGCAGACACTGACCGAGTATTTTTCAACATCCTGGAAATAGATTAGAATAAAAGAGTTAGTCTAGCTCTTTGAAGAATAAAAAAGTAGTCAAATGAAATAAAAAACAACATGAAGTGAACGATTTAAACGTTTCCTTAAAATTAGAATCAACTTTAAACAAATTTTACTGAAAACCAAAACTAAATTGAAGGCTGCAAGGGCGCAGCTTAGCAAAAATTAATTGTTGCAACAGAAACAAGTAACAAACCTGACAAGGGCTCCCATATGGACCATCGACGAACAAACTGTGAAAAGAAAAAACGATTCACAAATGAAATGACAAATTATTCTAACATTCAGATCCAAATCTCTTGAACAGCAATCAAAAAACTTCTTCGTCATGTAACTTTCAGTTTTCATGCTTCGGCAACCAGGGGGAGGGGGGGGGGGGTACTTGACTTTCAATTGTACGGGGGTGTGCACTCCAAGAAAAATTTTGTTCACCCGGCTTTAAAATTTTCCCTCGAAATGATAGTCGGTTTTAGAAAAAACCGGCAAAAAGTATACTCCAAAACGTAAAAATTATTCGAAAAACCATGAAATAATATTTTTGACAACCGGCTTTAGAAAAATTGCCTCCTTTTGAAACACGGCGTTAGAAAGAAGAGGCGAAAACGATACCCGGGAACGGGTGCACATCCCGCCAGCAAAAAATACTAAGTACGCCCCCCTCCCTGGTTATGCACATTCATATTTTTGTTTTTGCATGGACTCGAAATGATTTTTCTTTGAAAAAGGATCGTCATCAATTCTACCAAGCTTGTACCAGGTGAGCATAGCTTCCAAATCTTTAACTTGGTGTAAAAAGGTGGGTGTAAAATTGTGTGATCTATTTCTTCTGATTGAGTGGCTTGAAACAAACCTTAGCTACTTATCTTTAATTCTACCGTTGGACTTTTCAGAAGTTTTGAATATTTTTCGAAATCTCAGCGTACGTTGCGTTACAACGCATTTGAGGGTGTGACGTCATCAAATTTCTAAATCATAAACCAGAAAAGTGACAGACTTTTGCTTGATACCATATTGTAGACATNTTGACAACCGGCTTTAGAAATATTGCCTCCTGTTGAAACCCGGCGTTGAGAGAAGAGGCGAAAACGATACCCAGGAAGGGGTGCACATCCCGTCAGCAAAAAATACTAAGTACGCCCCCCCCCCCCGGGTTATACACATTCATATTTTCGTTTTTGCATGGACTCGAAATGATTTTCCTATGAAAAAGGATCGTCATCAATTCTACCAAGCTTGTACCAGGTGAGCATAGCTTCCAAATCTTTAACTTGGTGTAAAAAGGTGGGTGTAAAATTGTGTGATCTATTTTTTCCGATTGAGTGGCTTGAAACAAACCTTAGCTACTTATCTTTAATTCTACCGTTGGACTTTTCAGAAGTTTTGAATATTTTTCGAAATCTCAGCGTACGTTGCGTTACAACGCATTTGAGGGTGTGACGTCATCAAATTTCTAAATCATAAACCAGAAAAGTGACAGACTTTTGCTTGATACCATATTGTAGACATCAATAAACTATGGCTTTCTTCGAAATTATTTTATGTTGCTTCAAACAGTTTAGAAATTACGATGGTTTTAAGTTTTTTTGAAAAATTTCCTTGAATTCTTGAAAAAGTAGAAAAACACTCTAATTCTGAAAATATTGAAGATTTCAGAAAAGTCCAATGGTAGAATTATAGAGAAATAGCTGAAGTTTCTTTCAAGTCATTCAGTTCAAAGAAATAAGTAACTGAATTTTACACCAGCCTTTTTATAGATTTGGAACCTATGCTTACCAGGTGAGCCAAAAATTTTCAGACGTTTGAAAAGTCATAGTAACTAGAGTACTGGATGGATTTGAACTGAAACTATAGGTAAATTTGACTCTATGAAAATCCCTTCCTTGCAAAATGTCTGAAAAGGGGCCTAAAACACTTGATCAAATCGTAGATCAACTTCTCGCACGGAACAAAACAAGAGTAAAGTTGTTCACGCTTATCGAATGTTGGTCGTCTTCACACTTATTGCCATGAGATCGAGAAACTTCAGTATTTTTTTCAAAATTCCATTTCCTATAACTCGGGAGAGAGATTAAATGTTCTTGCATCTGTTTCAGAAATTCCTTACGATGTGATCAATTGTTTTAGGCCCTGTTTCAGCTACTTCGTAACAAACGAATTTTCATGAAGTTGAATTCATCTAGTTCAACAAAATCTTGAGGTTGACGTGCGGCAATAGTTTCAGTTGATAAACATAAATTTCTCTATTAATTAAACTAAAATGCCAGGATTTAATTAGACTAAACGTATCGGGCATAACCCTTCATCAGTAGTTCTTCATCTCATCATGACCCTTCTCTACTGATGAAGGGTTATGCCCGATACGTTTAGTCTAATTAAATCCTGGCATTTTGGTTAAATTAATAGAGATTTTTGAATTCATCTATGTCATCTTTGCTCATAAAAACACGATAAATATTACAAAAATACTTCGGTCTTTCTTTTATCAAGAAAAATTCGATTTATTCAAGGCGCACACTGTCAATCAATTATTGGATCCACCAATAGTACGCCTCTGCACTACTTCTTTTCGATATGCTGATAAATTACTGATATTGTATGATAACTATAATGTTATTTTTATGGTGTCTTAAACCAACCTTTTCTTGCTACTGCTAAATAGAGACATTTGAATTTGGAAATCGTTACTTGGAACTAGAATTACTGACCTTGAGATTCTGTTTTTTCAGATATGGAAAAATATCTAATAATTCACAAAACCAACCTCGTCCCCAGGGCTTTTTCAAGGCCCCCGACGAGATCAGAAAAGTGGGGGGGGGGCCAAACTTGATACAAAAAATTTACCACAATACAACGTGATGAGCTGCCTCCAGAACGGCATGATTTGCCAAAAAGTGGGGGGCCATGGCCCCCCACGGCCCCCCCCCCCCTCCGCCGGGGGCCC
>REGL01000279.1:142005-161888 GCA_004194395.1 Aurelia aurita complex sp. Pacific
TTTTCAAGGCCCCCGACGAGCACAGAAAAGTGGGGGGGTGGCCAAACTTGATACAAAAAATTTACCACAATACAACGTGATGAGCTGCCTCCAGAACGGCATGATTTGCCAAAAAGTGGGGGGCCATGGCCCCCCACGGCCCCCCCCCCCGTCGTCGGAGGCCCTGTTTTTGTCATATTGGGACAGAGATGAAAAGGTTTTCGTCTCCATCCCAATATGACAAAAGGCCCTGGGGACAAGGTTGTCATGAAACTTTGAATGTTTACTTACTTCAAACGATCAACAGTTTTTACGAGTTTCGTCATGTAACCATTTTGCGTTTGTGAATATTCGACCAAAGATTCTTTACTTGCTGATGTCGAAGTGTCATTGATGAATAATGTGTTACTCAATGCTTCTATAAAAGAACAAGATGACGTGTAAATGAATAAAATATCAAAATGCATAAATTCTTCATTGCAAAAATGAAATACCTGATATACCGGGTGATCAAATAAACAATGAAACTTTTCGAAACATCACCAAAACTATACAGGGTGTCCCAAAAAATTGTTCTACGTTAGATTAAATATCAAAAAATAAAGAAATAATGAACAGATTCAATGGTAAGATAATCATATTGCTGAGATTTTAAATTAATTTTAGACACTTGAAGCTCGCAAAAAACGGCTAAATATTCATGGAGTTACGAGCTTTTGAAGCTTAAAGGCACACTGTCCCCTCGATAATTTGCTTCATCCAAAGAAAGCAAAGTCATTCATGCATAATTTTCATGGCCATGGAAATTACGCATGAATGATCCTGCCTTCGTTGAATAAAGGAAATTAGCGTAAATTTGTGGAATTTTCAATAGAGATCTTTATCGATTTCTTTCATTCATCTAGGGGATAGTGTGCCTTTAAAGGGGCTCCGTCGTCAAAATGTAAACAAAACGATGATTTTTGCAGTTTTTGAAAGGTGATATCCCACAGGATTTTCATATTTTTTTCAAAATGAAAGTTGCTGTTCGGACATAAATCATTGTACTTCACTAAGGAACAAACCAAACATTCATATCTTCTATGATTACTCGGATATAAATGGATTTTTAACGGTCACTTTTTAGTGTCTTGGGTGAAGCCACCAAACAAACTGCAGAAAACAATGGACGAACAACGGATAATTGGTGACACGTGCGAGTTTATGGATTTGTTTACTGTTTGGCGACGGAGCCCCTTTAAGTTTGTGCGAAAGCTGAAACCAGACGCCCCTAAATTGCATATTTTGTAAAAGTAGCATCTCGTTTATTTAAACCAGATCAAATGGAATTCAAGAAGCACTTCTAAAAAGATAGATAGCCATTCTACGAATCAAACAGCACGTCCTGATGCAAGCAAGAAAAATCAGAGGGATTCGAACATAGCAGACCTACCTGTCCATTTTCCAAGCACTTTGACATGCACAGAAAAATTTTCCTCAGCTGAGTCTTTCGGTGGACACTGAAATAAATATAATGATTCATTTTTGACTGTATGCGAAGAGCTGTTGTCACACACAAGACACTATGTTACCTCAAAAATTTTCACAAAGAGAGAACATCGTAGAACAGAATTCATTAATTCTATCAGGAGTTGTTCGTACAGTTAAACCAACAGGGAATATGTAAGTATCAAATATATCTATTGTATATGAAATATTGATAAAATATATATTCACGCGCATTTGCTATTGTTTTTCGCCGTGTCCCGGTGTTTCTGCCTACAACAGTATTCATTCATTCGTCACCGCAAGCATCTTCGGATCCGACGATGGACGCCTTTTGTGGCCTTTCCTTTTTCGAATTATATCAAGTACACTCATTTTTTTTATAAGAAACTAAGGTCCGGGGCTGGTAGGCAGTTTCTCAAATTTTTGGGCCATTTTGCTACCACAAGTTTCTTACGTGTTTCTTATATTTTTATTGCCGGAAGTTTAGAGTTGATTTTGTCTTGTCTAAGGGCTCCCAAATTACTTAGTAAAATCTCAAAACGAGTAAATAACATGATTTGCATTCAAAATAATGTCCAAACAGTTGCTTTAACTGTACAATGTCAAAACTGAAAATTAAAAAAGTTTCTTAGCTTTTTCAATTCAGGTAGGGTTGATTCTTAGCTTTCGAAAAATTGAGCCTACCGTTTCTTATAAGCGGTTTCTTATAAGAAAATGAGTGTATATCTCGACTTACCCGAGTAAGAGTAAATGGGTGCCATTCAAATTTTGCAATTTGTGGACATTGAACTTGAATATACTGAAAAATAGAAATAATCAATTAATTATTTGATAATCACGATTTCATTTTCTGAAAATACCAAAATTCTGACAACGGTAGACTTCGCAGAGACGGAAACATACTTCCCAATCAAACACAAAATTCATCAAAACAGCACGTTTCAGATTCATCCTGACGAAAAAAAGGTTTCAAGTTGAAAACACGATTACGAGTCTGCTGCTTGGCATCAAAAGAGTAAAGTTACCGATTGCTGTAGCAGCGCGAGCGAATTCGCCTCGTTTTCAGAGTTTCACAAATGAAAACGAGAATCTCTCCAAAGTCTGCCAAATCTTCTGCCTTTTAGAGCAAAAGGTTCAGCAGGCCTTCCATCCAAGCCTGCCAAACTGCAAAACCTGCCGTCTACCAAGTCTACCGTTTTCAGAATCGGTAAACAAAGACAGATTTTGTAAGACAATAGCATGAGTTGCTTTTGTTGACACCTAAATTCAAAGCGATTTGCGATCGCAGACAAAGGAAATTCCCTCAACCAGTAATTCAAAACAAACAAAGCCGCCAAAGTTTCTCTGAAACCCAGGTAGCTGGCTCGCTTGTTGTGCATTTCAGAAGTTGTTTACAAGAGCAAATATGAGCATAGATCGAGAGAAGAAGAATATATCTACATATCTACCGCGGGCATTTTATTTATTTGGTTCAAAAGCCGATAGGGAGGCGATTCAATTCTCTCATTTTTTTAGTGTTATCAAAATACTCACCGCTCAGCTTCTGAACGAAATAAATAAAATACCAGAGGTAGATGTGTAGACATATTCTTCTTCTTTCGATATATGCTCATGTTTGCTCTTAAAAACAATGTCTGGAATGCACAACGATCGCGCTAGCTACCTCGGTTTAAGAGAAACTTTTGCGGCTTTGCTTGTTTTGAGTTATTGGTTCAGAGAATTTCCTTTGTCTGCGATCGCTAATCGCTTTGAATTACGGTGTCAATCAAAATGAACTCGTGCTATTGTCTCACCAAATCTGTCCTTGTTTTGAATTGCTACCAATCAAAATCAAACATACCCCAACTCGAAAAATCTTACAAGATCGAATACCTGTCCTGGCAATGCTGCGAAGTCCTTCTGTGAAAGATGCAACTCGACAACATTTCCTTTATGCCACACAGCCTGAAACAAAGTGGTTTGAGAGATTAAACGCAGCAATTAAAACGCTATTCCTTGAAGGGAATCTAAGCATATATAAGCCCTTGATAAAAACAGCTACACAAAGACAATAGGCTATGACACGTGCCGCACCATATTTGGGTAACTGATCCACGTCAACAGGAAACACTGATATCTGATAGGCTAGAATTTGATCGCAGCTAGCTTGAGCCACTTTTATATGCTTAAATTCCCTTTAATCATTTTGAAAAAATTTACATCGTAACACCAATGTAAAACAAAATTGGCCTAGGGAGTTGTAATTCCTAATGATGGAAACAGGGGATGTAAGAATTCTTGATATGACTGAGATTATTAATTCTAATTTATAATTTGATTACAGGTTAAGATTTACTACCAAATTTACTAAGATTTGCTACTAAGATTACTAGCTAATGTGAAATGCACTAAGCTTGTTTACTCCAAAACAGTTCAAACTCAAGCATCATTTTGATCCCCATTTGGGTTTTAATTTCAATGGTAGTCATGCTTACTAAGGATGGATTTTATTGTTTTTGGTTCTGTTTAATTTCCACTTTAATCTAGGTTGTTTACCGTAGGATATATAAATGCTCGGTTGCTCTAATGTAAAGTTTAGCTGAAGAAGATTTTTAAATCGAAACGTACGAAATTTTCAACAGTGTTGTTTTCTCCTCTTATTTCTGTTAAATTAAGATGGTGGTTTAGTTCATAGATTTACTACCAAATTATGCGAGTCGGTTGGGTGGCTCTTGGGGTGCAGTTTTGCGGGTGGGTGGCACATCTTTCCTGATTCACCCGGTAGTTTTTATTTCTTTCCACGTTAACTGCCGCAGGGTTGTCATAGTCTATTGCTCCCCGTGGTATAATCGTCCTGGTAGTGTTTCGTAGCGTAATTAGTAGGTAGCGTAGTAAGTAAATTATCTTGCAAATTTCTAATGGGACACAAAAAAAAATTAATTTCAATAAGAATTTCCACCTTCATCATTCATCTTGCCAAAACATCTAAAAATTTGGTAACCGTCCAAATAAAAGATCTTCCACCCCTGTACCTATCTTTTAAAATGACAACTCCCAACGTTGTCCAATTTTAAACAGATTTCTACAAAAACTCAGGGACAAAGAAAACATGGTAGCATTAATTTGCTGAAAGCTGTACTCAACGAGCCTTGAAAGTTCTCTCATGATAAATTGCCAGACTTACAGAAGAACTGAAATGATAATGGTATTGTGATCTGATTTTTGTGAAACAATAGTCTATGTAATAAGTTCATAGTTCATATTTATTTCTTTCTTTCAAGAAAGGTTGCCCATCAGCAGAAGCTGTTTTTAAAGTTACCTTTGAATTGAAGGGGCTCTCGAAGTTACCTTTTTTATTTCAACTTTCTTGCTTCCTCTCCATCTTCTTATTAATCGATCAAAAATATAGAAGAATAACGGCAACAAGATCCATTTCCAAGCCTGAAAAAGATAATCAAGGCATAATAAATCTCGTGTTCATGAAGGCAACCTTACAACAAAGAATAGTTGGTTAATTTGTGATGTTGTGTGTGGAGGCAACTCGATAACGTTATGTTTCTTTGCCTCCACCTCAACAATAATTAAATTTGAGTTTTGTTACTTGTATTTTAAATTTTGATGTTATAGAAAAAAAAACAACAACAACAACAACAACAACAACAAAGAAGGCGTTGTGTATGTATGTATGTATGTAAAGGGTGTCCAAAAAAAATTGTGCCCCGTTTGCCTGAAGATTGCGACAAAACGGCAAACGATTCTCGCCAAACTTTTGCATGATGTTGCTCTTCAGATATTCAATTAAAGTTTGCTACCATCGCCATGAAAATCCGTTGAAAATGATGGAGCTATGACTTTCAGAAGACCAAATTTGCCTGATGACTGAAACCAGCGGTCGGCCATTTTGTCTTACTATTTTGCAGCGATAAATCTTTTGCCCTGTTGTTGCGATCTTTAGGCAAATGGGGCACAATTTTTTTGGGATACCCGGTATGAAATTCTTTAACGTGAATAACAGAGCTAAGTTAAGAACTTATTTACAGCCTGGTTATGCACATTATCTTTTGAGTTATAGTGTACGCAAGAATTTAAAAGGACCCTTTCACCAAGTTGTAAACAAATCTGCAAACGCCATTGCTTTAGGCACGTGTCCATTGTTTTCTGCAGTTTGTTTGTTGGCTTTAAAGGGGCTCCGTCGTCAAAATGTAAACAAAACGATGATTTTTGCAGTTTTTTGAAAGGTGATATCACACAGGATTTTCGTATTTTTTTTCAAAATGAAAGTTGCTGTTTGGGCATTAATCCTTGTACTTCACTAAGGAACAAACCAAACATTCATATCTTCTACGATTGCTCGGATATAAGTGGATTTTTAACGGTCACTTTTTGGTGGCTTGGGTGAAGCCACCAAACAAACTGCAGAGAACAATGGATGAACAATGGATAATCCCCGACACGTGCGAGTTTACGGATTTGTTTACTGTTTGACGACGGGGCCCCTTTAATCAAGCCTCCAAAGAGTAACCGTAAAATTCCACTTATATCTGGGCAATCATAAGAGATATGAATGTCTCGTTTGTTTCTATGAAGTACAAAATTTTCACAAAACTAGCACTTTCATTTTGAAAGAAGGCTAAAAAGTCTATGTAACATTGCCTTTCAAAACTGCACATCACCAAACCTGGTTCCTAGGACCAGCTTCCTACGTCAGGAAGACACTGGTGGGCCTTGGAACGAGGTTGCACATCACTGTTTCGACAAAAAATGGAGACGAGGCCCCTTTAAGTGAATAAAGTCCTCGATGATCTTGAGAAATTCAGTTTTCAAAAATGTGAGAACAACTTTGACATTTGGACGACCAATAGACATTTAAAGTTACCTGCGCAGGATCATGCTCAAACAACGGAGGAGCTTTGCAAATTATTTTCCCATCAGCCTTCACGTTTGCAGTTGATGAATTTAGGGTTTGATTGGCATACACACATCCTGGCCAATGATCTTTTATATTCTTTTGTCGTTTTATGATACACCTGCAGAGCAGAGCGTTAACGATCAGAAAATGAACCATACTGCGCATGCGCTAATAAAAATTCAAATCAATAAACGTTTTAAAGTATTTCGTTAGGAGTGACCCTCAGCGGTAATGACTGATCTGCCTTGATTTTTGACTGTTTGGCACACTCCCGACCCGTACCGTGGCAGAATCGTCCCGCAAGCGGAAAACGACAGGTAGTTCAAGGGTACATGTACTTTGAGAACACCTACAATATCTGACTTGGTCAGAAGCCTGCTTAAGGAGAAACAAACCGAGAGCCTTTGTGTTCTCAATATCTCCTGGGAAGGTCTGAGACAAAGGTCACACAAAGTCCTAGCAGGGCTCCCTCGTAATGAGGGGTGGGAGATTAGAAAATCCCTGGTGTGCTACGATAGCAAGAGAAATGAATGGCCCAGGAAGGGCCGTTTGTGGATGCTGTAACACGCTTTGGTTGAAAGCTCCCATGGCCAGCAATTTGAGTGCAATTAGCAGGGTGATGTCATTGTGATGTCATAACTCAATTCAGACTACTCTCTGACCAAGTCAATTTTTGCAAATCTGATTTTGGGGCATGAAAAAGAAAGTATCATATCACAAACTTAAATTCTGATTGGTTGATTCAAATCACCCGCCACAACATGAAAGCAATAATACAATGTAGCCTCGTACATAAAAGTGAGGTAAGATTTTGGAAGTCATTAGCAGATTGAGGAAAAGGATGATTTACAATAGACACAGCTCACAGGATATCATCAAGTGTTCCACGAGATGCAAAGGCCAATAGCTTGAAAAGTAAATTGATGTAATTTAAAGCAGCTAAGCTGGGTGTACTGGGGCAATCTAAATATAGCTTATTGCATTTGATATTCTTGATCGATGAAAACAACAGGGACATAAATGGCATGTGGTGATTTTATCGTTCTGTTCTTAACCTTAATCAGTTTATCTTCGTTCATTTACTGTAAGCAGAGACTTTATCTATCGTTTCCAAACAGAAGTAAATTGAGGAGATATGTGACCTGAAAAAGGGGACGCTATGGGTGGTTAAAAGCCCCAATTGTGCTTGATGCAACAGCGTTATGCTATTGCAGAAGAAAAATTAACATCTGCTGTGGAGAAGCTAGTAAAGGAGATCGAAGGTTCAAAACCTCCTCCGCAGAATGACATGATATTCGCTCCGCAGAAGCATGCACATTAAATCGTAACTACGGTGTCTAGCTACCCATGCGGAAATCAATACCAACAAGGTCATTAAAGTCCGTCTCAAATTAGATGTCACCCGAGATTTGCGATGACGTTAAATTCCTTTGCAAAACACTTCTAAAGTTGTTATTCGCGGGCATTTGCAGGTGACATCTAATTTGAGAATGTAATTACCTACCCATAACTGTGGAGAATAAGAAGACCAATGAATGGGAATGCAAGATGATGAGTGTACCAAAATATCACGTAGTTTTGTCTCCTGCAACAAATCAAATGCTACTTAATGATGATGTAGAAATGGGAAGGAGTTTCTCTTTTCTAAATTATTTCTAGCAAATCAGAAATTGTGCAATGAATAAATAAATTGAGAGACATATAGTTGGAATGTATCACCAATGTATCACCCTGGCAAAAAGTGAAATACCAGGTGTCCCAGAAAAAAATACACAAATTTGGTTGACTCCAACGATGTGAATTTAGCTTTAATGAATGGCTAATCACTCTCAAAATGTTCCTCGATAGTTAACTTGAACATAGATACCTCGTTTGTTGGTATTGGTGCTCTGAGAGCAGAAATATCGATCTTGAAAGCTCAAATTTGTGTCCACCCGCAAACCAAAGCTTTGGCCTTTTGGCCTAAGCAAGTTCCTGAAGCACACAGAATTAAAAAATGGATGACTGGGGGGGGGGGTGACAGAAATACACAAGATCTAATATTGTTCAAATTTTATCGAGGCTATCGTTGATTTATACCCTGTGCCTTAAGAATTTGCTTAGGCCATGAGGCTAAAGCTCTGGTTTGCAGGAAGAGGCAAATTTGAGATTTGAAGAGTAATATTTCTGCTCTCAAAGCACCAATACCAACAAACAATAAGATACTTTCAGGTATCGAAGATTCATTTTCTTGCCCAGAAAGAAATTCTTTTCTGCAAATACACAAAGTTTATGGGGAAAGATTTAGCCCTCCGTTACAAAGCAGAATCTTGCCAAGGTTATATCAATTGTTCAAATGATTTCAGTACTTTACAATTTAGACTTTCTTAAAAATGACGGCTTGAAATACTGCAATAGACGATTGCATAAAAGAAGGTGGGCAAGAAAATATGACGCGAAAGATCATAGTCAACATTTCCTGACACCATTTCTGCTAAGATTGTCTATTTAACGACAGTAGCTGAGCAGGAATGATCTTTAAAATTTAGCAACTCACCGTACTGATGCCAAAGACGAAGTAAACTGTAAGATTAATGAAAAACAAAGTTCAGAAAATATGTATAATACCATTAAAATCATTATACAAAGACTTAGTTTCTTTATTTTTCGATATAAGATTAAACAAATTAGAGCGAGAGATTAAATTATTCTTTTTGAAACAGAAACGAAGGAAACAATAACCCTGGCAATGAATATGTAGAAGAATGTCTGAAATTGATTTTCAGCGTAAAGTTTTGTAACTCATTATATTTCTATTAATTTTCATGTTGATATCAAGCCTAAAAGGCAACCGTTCTTGAAAATGAATAACACATAACAAAACCCTGACGGGGAAAGACAAGGTAAGATTTTGTAAGACAATAGTATGAGTTGCTTTTGTTGACACCTGAATTCAAAGCGATTAGCGCTCGCAGACAAAGGGAATTCTCTCAACCAGTAATTCAAAACAAACAAAGCCGCAAAAGTTTCCCTGAAACCCAGGTAGCTAGCTCACTCGTTGTGCATTCCAGAAAATATTTTTAAGAGCAAACATGAGCATATATCGAAAGAAGAAGGAGACATCTACACATCTACCTCCGGCATTATATTTATTTGGTTCAGGAGGTGAGCAGTAAGTGTTTTTATTACAGCCAAAAAATAAGAGAATTGAATCGCCTCCCAATCGGCTTTTGAACCAAACAAATTAAATGCCCGCAGTAGATGTGTAAATATATCCTTCTTCTTTCGATAAATTCTCATGTTTGCCCTTAGAAATAATTTCTGGAATGCACAACGAGTGAGCTAGCTACCTGAGTTTCAGAGAGACTTTTGCGGCTTTGTTTGTTTTGAATTACTGGTTGAGGGAATTTCCCTTGTCCGTGATCTCTAATTGCTTTGAATTACGGTGTCAATCAAAAGCAACTGATGCTATTGTCTTACAAAATCTGTCCTTGTTGACGGGGGAAGCATGGTATACTGTACCCTGATGCTATGGCACCCACGGTTGGTCCCTAACTACACTGAAAGTTAAGATTAAAAGATAAAATTTCTGTCGCAAATTACCATTATAAGGAGGATAAGTAACATCAAGATTCCGGTGAGGCCAGTTGCTAAAAGCAAAGCAAATCATTTAGAGAAATCTAGTAGACTCGCAAATGAGCTAAACTTTGAAAGAAAACCAAGGCGATACTGTCCACAGATGCATAGCCTTGGTGTTATTGTTTTCCATAGGCGTAGGAAAAGGCTACAGCCCCCCCCCCCCCCAACGTCAGAAAAATTTGCAAAAATCAGCCAGAATCGGGCAGAAATCTAGAAGTCGGGCAAAATTTTCTCAATCAATGGATTTTTTATCGGGCAGCCCCCCAAATTTTATCTCCCCCTACGCCCATGTTGTTTTCCTCTTATTCCTTGCTGAGTATAGAGATCTGCTATTTCCTATCAATTGAAGCTCAGTCACGCCAACCTCGTCCCCAGGGCCTTTTGTATGACTAGAATAGCTAGAAAGTTTTCCTTTTTATCAATGCAAAGGTCCTTGTTGTCATGCTATTAATTGTCAATAGTTTCGAAAATATTACCTCAAAAATCCCATTAAGAGGGCGGACTGTTTATTAGGCGAAATCGTAAGAATGCAGGAAGATAAAATCTATGGGGCTGCCCTTCTTCCGTTTGGGGGGGGGGGCGGCTGCCACCCTCCCAGCCCCTTAGCTCGTATGCTTATGGTGAAAGTATCAAGTATTCACCACATAACGTCACACCTAATATTTGATGAAATAATGAAACGCAAAAATTAATTCAAATTAAACGAATAACGTAAACTTAATCCTGAATATCTGGTGTTGTGGTTGGGATTCACTTGCCGAGCAAAACCCTGGATTCTCAAATATTGCAAGCAATATGCGATGACCTATACCTCCAATATCAAAATCCATATTACTTGTGGATAACGTCTTTAATCAAATGATGAAAAATATATCTCATTATACATCTTCAACTTTAATAATGTTTGATACCAATAAGCTGGCATCAGGCAAATGCCATTTATCATAATCTCATTGAAAACTTGCAGATATACGAATGGAAAGATGTCTAAAAACTTAGTCAAAAGATGGCTGAAAGTTTGAAAATTTATAATTGAAGAAGATGTATTTAAAAAGTGTGAAAATTCTTACTTGTAAAAAAGACTGAGTACTTTCCTATCTGAAAAAGATGAAATAATTCACAATGATCAATATGTTGTAACAGATGACGGATGTTCCGAAGTGATACGGACTCTCTAATTCAAATCTCTAACTGAAGCAATACAGGAAACAGAAAAAAATTAATTCGATATATTGCTATACTGATTGGGTAAAGGAACGAATATTTCAATTTTCCTATATATGACTGGGATCCACGATTGGGAGGACCAAGAGGACCAGCCCCCCTCTTATTTTTGGGTCTTTTGGACTATTATGGTCGTTTGTTCCCACTAATCCAATGACTTCAACGATCTTTTTTTTTTCTTTTTTTTCTATAAATTCAATGTTAAAAATTTACAATTTACGAATTACCTAAGATTACAAACGAGCTACCATACAATACTACAGAAACGATACCAAGGGGAGCAAAAGATCATGACTACCCCAGGGCCATCACATGAAGGAGATAAACTAAAATACAACTAACTATATAAGAGGCCCCCTAGCTATTCAGAAAAGAATTAGAATTGAACGATATTTTGCAACGATCTAATGTGAACCAGGCCAGAAGTTAGGGACGTTTTGGCTCTCCACGACCACATAAGATTGATAAAATGGATGGCTACAAATGGTTTTGAAAACCATTCAGTCAAACCATTCCAAACGCTTCAGCGTCTAGCTAGAGAACAGGGCCTTCTCAATTATTCAAAATGCTAGACTAAAGGACCCCTGGATCAATAATGGGCTGAACGTTGATCAGATCATCTATTTTGATAGATCTATCATAACACACAAAATAGTCAACAAGCACTGCCCTGAGAGCCTCCAGAACAAGTATAGTCAGAGGAATGAAATTTCTAGGTATAACACAAGAAACTATAGAAATCTCGACATCCCAAAGTTTAAGCTTGAGTGTACAAAAAAAGGTTTCCACCTTTCTGGGCTTAAAGCTTGGAATGAAATACCAATCGAAATAAGGGAAATCCCCTCGCTCTATCAGTTTAAAAGAAAATTAAAAACGCATTTAAAGAGCTCAGTAAACCCTAATTAAAACACGACTCCCAGGAAGATCAGATCTCAGCCTGGATCCAATCCTAGCTAATACCAAATCTTAAATTTTGTTTTTCATTATCAATTTATGACAAACTTTTGTTGTTTAATTTTGTACTGATGGGATATCGTGTAAAAATGTGAATTAATAAATAAAAAAAAACCACTGAAATTTGTCATTAACCTTGCTAATCAAAAAATTACTTGGATATCATAGAGAGAGCAAGCTTGGGAATACTTTGTGGCCTTATAAAGTGATGCTAACTATACATGAAGAAACCTCAGACAAGATAAGAAAAAGGTGACGATTAGAGAAACCAAAATGACTCACCATTTCTCTTTTTGGAAAAAGATTCAGTCCTTTCAATTGCTCATCGAAATTGTTGCAAAAATGAAAGTTGTTGACACAATGGGCGATAGTGTGGATAACTGGAGAAGAATGAAATGAGAATAGTCAATGGGTGATTGTGTCGGGTAAACTTAGACATATTACCTGACCACCTTATTTCCCTTCGGCAATTGCAAAAAAACTACTGAAATGTCGTTTAAAGCGTATGGGAAATAACATCTAGGGGGCTGTTCGATAAAAAGTCCCGGGGGTACTCCCATTATGGCCTAACAGGTGGGTCCAGTCGGTTTGAGGGTCTGACGGAATGGCTACCAAATGGCCCTTTTTGTCAAATTCATACTACCAATTGGGGGTATTCCAAGATTCTTGACCAGTCATAAGATTTCAACTCAGTAGGCTCCTCCGCATGGCAATATGGTCGTTGCAGCAATAATTATCATTGAATTTAGTTTTCTTGCTTTGTTCAATCAGTTTTTACAATATAAAATTTTGAAAAACTGCAGAAAAATTTCGCTACCAGATCCTACCAAATGGCCCAATTTTAGGTCCACAAACTACCATTCGGGGGTGTCTGTAAAAAGGTACTACCATTTGAGGGCATTTTTCAAGATTTTTGCTTTGGCCCTCTTTAACCCTGACTGGACCCCCTGTCAGGCCACAATGGGAGTACCCCCCCGCCCGGGTAAAAGTCCATTGCGCACAACAACTGAAAGTATGACAACGTATTCTCGTTACCAAATAAGAGGTTAGAACTTCAGCTTATACATCTCAGTCAAAACTTTCGCCTAAGGGGAAACTCAAAACTTACATTGCAATACCTAAATTACGAATATCAAAATTGCTAAAAATGCAGGAAAGACATTGTGAGGGCGACCCTTTTACACGCCATCTCGGAGGACCACCTAGGGGTATTAGAAAACATGGGATACTCAGCATTTTTAAGCTGGGAACAAGCGAACATTCGTGAAGATAGTCTAGAAACAACGGGACAAATTTTTGAAAAGTCATATCTTTAGAGAGAAAATTGCTCGGAAAATTGATGGATTTTCTGATTTTCTCTTACAGGTAATGAGGGAAGGGAGCAAAACAAAGTGAAAAATAACTGGGATGGAGGACAAGGGACCTTTGCTTTGATCCACCTTTGGGGGGACCTCATGTCACATTTTGCATAAGTTGAATTAGTCTGTTGTGCCGTGTGAAACTTTGTGTGATTTATGCTATTTGGTTCACTTACTTGATAAGAGGCACACTAACATCCCACACATAATATGCATTGATTTCTTCTCGTCCAGGAGTCTTCGCATTCCACCGAGACAGACCTGTGGGGGAGCATTGAAAACACTTGATTAAGGAGGCATTGAGAACGTCTTGAAGATATTTTTATGTTATATACAGAAGATTTACGATCGTTTTTTACATACCTTTAAAAATGTACAATATATATTACGGATTATTCTACCTACACGTACAAGAACTATACCACGAGGAGGCAGGAGCAACAGACACAACTTTCCCATGACGTTAAATGAAAAATAAGAGTTAAACTGCATACAATTTTACATAAACGTTATACACAATTCAAAAAAAGAAGAACGATAAATACTGAATTGGAGAATGTTTAACATTAGATGTCAGGTTGGGGCTATAATAACTCGAAAGAAATGTCGCAAGCAAAACTCGTTCGTTCGAAAACTTTTTGAAGCGAGATACCAATTCCTCTCTCCGCTATGAAATTGATCCAGTAAATTGCCTTACAATTATCAGTTCTTTAGTACCGAAAGTTCCTTGACAGTTTCTTATAAGTCTCCTCAAATTATGGCTGTTTTGTATCGTTGGGGATCTCCATTGCCTTTGTAAATATTTCATAGTCACTTAATGCGCAATAATGCACCGTTGATGTGGCCTATATTATGATAAAAATTGTATTTTTACTCGCTGTGTTGTTTCCCTTCTACGGGATTGCGAGTAAAGCTTGATAATGTTGCTATTCCTTCGTTCTTCTCTCGTCTAAGCAAGGAATCGAATGCTGCCATTATTCAAATACTGTTGAAACGGTTGGAGCTCCTACGCAGCGATACGTCTCATTTCAAACTTCCCTTTAAAATGTTAAAATTGTTTGGCTTTCACTTACCTTTGAGAGAAGATTTCTAGCAAATGAAACGAATATTTTGCACATGGATAACATAACTGCTAACATATTCAGGCAAATGGCTACTGCGGAGGCTCGAGCCACGCATAAGGAATCCTGCAAAGGATAAGGAAATATGTGTCACGTTTGAAGTATTGAAACTTTCTGACTCGATAAGATTTAAAGGGCAAAGACCTTCGCTTAATTCACGGGACAGATTCTTGTTGAAAAATAAAAAGGATGTTTCTCCTGAGAGAAGGGGAATCCCTGAGAAAGAGCTAAAACGGCAATAAGAAGTTAGACAATGTTGCAATTGTGGCTGTTTGGAGCACCAACCCTACTCCTAATAACTCATATTTTGAGGTGGAAACTTCCTAAATGTAGCAAGGCTGTCAAAAGACAACATTTAGCAAATGAACTTGAAAAGGTACCCCTTCAAGGCAATTTCCATCTGAATGCCCCCTTTCCAACCCCTATGAAACCCCCGGACCTGAATCCTTTTCCAAATTGGTCCCAACGCATATAAAGCAAATAGATATGCGTTTATAAACTGGTTAAAAACTCACCCCCAGCATATGATAAATGTAGTAATATTGTGGCTCTTCTCTGTATGCTCGATACGTCTTGTAAAGCACCAAGAAATTCAAGGATAGCAAAACGATCTAGAAAAGAAACAAAAACGTTACTAGAAGCCGTTCCTTAAAGGCTCTTGGGTAACCACCATGCATTGCAGCCTTATTTGTAAGGTGGAAATGATTTTTTGACGTCGCTCAAGGCATTTCATGGAAGTATCCATATGACCATATTTTTCCTTACTTCCATATCCAACAAAAACAAAAAATACAATTAATGCATGCTGAATGCCCAAGAACCCTCGAATAGAGAGGTGACAACAAAATGTCAAAAACTTCAATGGTGTTGAATTTTGGCTCGACTTACTACTGAAGCTGTGATGAAATCAGTGACATCAAAGCTATCAAGGTTTTCTTCAAGTTAGCCAGAGTTAGCTATAACGATCGCATTCTACCAGGTCAACCAGAAAAATTCCCATTTTTAAAAATTGACAGCATAAAAAGTACTTTATGGATTGGAATGTACTGAATTTTGCTTGATAGTCGAGAGATCAGAGCTTATACCGGGTGTCCCAAAAAAAGTACTCCCGTTTGAAAAATCACCAAAATTTGATTACATGACCAATCTTCGATTTTCTTTTCTGCCAAGTAGATCAAGGACCAAATTATTTTCCCAGACATAGCTGATCTTGCAATTGGCTTAAAAGTAGCGAGTTTAGCTCTGGCTACCTGGTTTTGAATCATACTGCAAAAAGGATTTATGCTTGCCAGATAAATTTCTTTGTGCATATAACGCTTCTAGTTTGGTCATAAATGACAGAAAGAAATGCACATTATCATTGGGGACTTCCATGACGATGAAAAGTCTGAAAATTTTGAAGGTTGTGCAAGATTGACCATTTTGCTTTGATAGCTCAAAATAAGGTTTTTCAACGTGTAATTTCTCTACCTGGTTGCATCAAAAGCAAAAATTTTAGCATCTATAAATATTTTTCGGTCTTTGACAAAACAAGTCAAAAAGAAAATTTATCAAAGGTTTGATACTCAATTTCTGGTGATTCTTTAAACAGGAGTACTTTTTTTGGGACACCCGGTAGTATTTTGCAATTTTTTCTCATATTTTCATGAGCACCGGAGATATAGGCAAATTTAGCTTAATGAGAATTTCATGATTGCGAAATCCCCGAAAAGGGTTTAAAACACTTGATTAAATCACGAAGCAACTTCTAGAACGATACAGAACGATACAAATATTCACGGATGAGAGATATCGTCTGTCACTTGGGATTGAAAATCTATTGCCATATGGGATTGAAAATGCATAATATTACTTTTTTCTGAATATTCTCCACAACATCATGCACCTCGAGGCGAAGAGGAGGCTGACGTCCGATTGATCTGTGGTAAATGCAAATGGGGTGAATGGGCAAAATAAACAAGGATGATTAAAAGACTAAACTGAGCAGACAAAGATCAAAAGGAAAAGGCCATTGAGCAGAAAACCGTTATCTGGCATCAAAAGAAAAATCATGACGGGGAGAAAGAAAGGGATAACTTCTCTTGTTTTGTTGTTCGTGATAAAGGGATGATACCTTGTGTCTTGTAAAGGAAATGGATTGAATGAATCGTTAACCAAATTTTCTATACCTTAAAGGAGATCGGGGGGTTTCTAACATGTTCATATGAACTACATTACAAGTGAGATCAAATATGAGGGCAAATTTCTCCCAAAAGGTCTCCTGCATCTTGGGGGAAATGTATGTTTTTACAACTGCTTGGAGCTCTAAAAAAATGTCCAACTGTCTCACACTCTGTCTTGAGGTAATCAGGAATATTTTCGAAATTACAAAATGTACTATACATTTCAACTCATTTGATGATATGGCGTTATCAAATTTCTAAATCGTAAACCAAAAGAGTGAAAGAAAGACTTTAGCATGAACCATATTGTAAATTTGCATAACCTGTGGTGTGGGTTTCTTGACAATCATTCTGTTTTTTTCAAAAAGTTTATAAAATGGTTTTAGGTTTTTTCACAATCTTTCTTGAATTCGCATAAAAAAGCAGAAAGTCCTTCTAATTCTGAAATATTGAAGACTACAGAATAGTCTAATTGATAGCATTATTGCAAAGTAGCTGAAGATTCTTTCAAGAGATTCAGTTTCAAAGAAATACGTATTGGAATCTTACACCAATCTTTTCAAAGATCTATAGGCGACATCAAATTGTTATTTTCATGCAGCATGAACTTAGGCCATATTTACAAATAGAGTTCCAATGCATGCTGGTTACCCAAGAGCCTTTCAGAGCATATGGCCTCGTATGAGATATTTTGGGATACAAATGGCAACATTATCTCTGGCCATATTCCATGTTTTCCTCTGACGTCATTAATGGTGAGCTTTGACGCATTTGAGATGGAAACAAACCACATTTAAAATGGCATTTCGATTAAAGAGGACAGTCAATTTTGTAGCCTCCCAACTCAAACGCTAAAACATTAGCGTAGCTTGTAGAATAAAACTATTTTTCACTGACACATCAACCGAACTTGTCGCCGTTATAGGTTCATTATGGAGGTTCTATGCAGAGACAGAGGAACCAGGGTGCACTGAGGAGGGTACGGACCGCCCTCCAAGCTCTTGCAATCATAGAGAAAAAGTTAGAAAAAGTGCCCTTTTATTTTCTAATGACTCTGGTTTCAGGTAGAGCCCCTTCAGTTTAAAGAGAGAAAGTGCTCCCTACTTACTGAGAGAGCTCCTCCTTAAGAAATTCCTCTCCACACGAAATTCTATGTACTCATATTGTAAAATTTGTCATTCATTTTTGTCGTCCGTTGTAATTTGTTATTCTAGTTGATTGTATGTATTTTAGAAAGACTTTTTCGTATGTAGTGGAATTTTAGAATCAAGCTGAACTGAACTGAAGTGTCGTAACCCGTCGTAACCCAGATTTTGAGGTGCTTCCTACGGCCCTGATTTTATGCTCCTCAATAAATGCCAACAACTCTGTGTCTGTGCACAGACATACTTGAAGGAACTTGAAAACAACGAAGCAAACTTGGTTGCCAAAGTTTTGTTACGCGTTATAATTAGCTATGATTCACTTGCCCACAAGCAATAAGGCCTTACATTTTAAAATGCGCCTCAAGGAGGTAGGCCTAACAAAACAAGTTATGGCGGCACAGTTAATATAATGGCAGGCTGCTGCTGGATCGCTTGCAGCGTGACTTGACAGTTTTGATTATATGAGAACAGATAAACACAGAAGAAGAAGGTGCTTTGACATTTAGTTGACGCTAAGCATGCTTTAGTCAACAAAGGACTGGATGGAGGCATGTTGTGAAGGTAAATAGGCCTACAGTTGATTTTCCCATTGCCCATGCATGGGATAACTTGCTGTCGAGCCTCTCATTGATGCGAACTCCTATCATTAATGCAATAATTGTTCGTCTCCTTCAAAGTTTGACTTATCAAAGTTTAACCAAAATTCTTACAAGGAGTTAAAGCCAACTTTTAAATCTTCTGGGAGAATTGGGGATTGGGGTCAGATAACTTCAATGAAAGTCTAGGAGGGTTAGCTTCTTAGCAATAAGCAACAACAAAGAAGAAACATAACGTAGAAACGCAGAAGGTACTTACCAACACAACGAACTTCCAGACATGATTGTAAAACAAACTTCTTAGATTTCTCCTCATGTTGCAAATATGTTTCTCTCCACCACCAATTCTTTTCAGTCAGCTCCAATACTAAAATGCAGAAAGCACAGAAGATGAAAATCTTGCAGCCATAAAACCCTGTTTATGAGAAAATCACTTCATCTTAACAACAAGGGTTTTACACTTGATAAAATCATGACCGATAAAAAAGCCGTAGGATATTGCGGAAGACGATGACTCTTGATCAAACCGCCATTTATGAAGCTGTTTATGACCAAAGGCTTTTCTTAGTAATCGAACAACTAACCGTGTCCTTCATCCGTCTACAACGGGGGTCATACACTGGCCACAAATGAAACTGTTGTATGTTCAGGATGAACGGGAGTCTCTTTGTGAAAAACAAAGAGTGACTTCCCCTACACCAAAAACCCGGCCTTGGTCCCTTTCTTATTTCGATCTTATCAATCACAGTCTCCCCTTGTTCTTCAGTCTCCCTTCCTCTCTCTTTTTTACCTTCCAAGCCTTCTGTGCACTTATTGTTCGTTATCAACATCATTATGGTAATTCACGCTTCCTACATCCCATTTTCCATCGGATTGTCTAACCCTTCTCGCTCGGTTGACCCACTAGTGGGTTGGCCCCACAGATCAGTGGTTGGCCTTGCCTATTCCAGCCTTGTTCCCAGTCGCTGATGAACGCATCGCACCCACCCCGACCTGACCCCGACGTTGGAAACATTTTCAAAAATTAGCCTTTTTCGGGTGAAAATCCATCCTTAGTCGCAACTCGTCCCCAGCGCCTTCGGTCTCTTTCCCAATATGACAAAAGGGCCTGGGGACGAGGTTGCCTTAGTCGGGCAAAAATATTGGTAAACAATGGACTTTTCAACGGGAAGCCCCTAGATTCTATCTTCCCATGCACCTATGCATAGGAAGCATCTCAAACTTAGGGGGCACCCATTTCTGTGGGGGCACCAGACTTCAAGGGCACTAGTTCTATAAAGCCAGAGGGCCCCTCCCCCGGTTTTTACGTCTCGGGGGTAAACCACTCATGTACGAACTCGATTAAAGATC
>REGL01000279.1:169274-194090 GCA_004194395.1 Aurelia aurita complex sp. Pacific
CTTAAAATGAACAAACGATGAACAAAATGAAACATAGAGATGCATTATCATGTCCTAAAATGAACAGTGTTAAAGCGAGCGTCTAAACTGTATTCTAATCGTAGGGTCTGCAAGGGTAAAGTGGGCAGGCTGGACTCTGGAGTAAAATGGGTAATGTTGACCGCTGAATAACAGCAGACTCTGAACTGATAAATAAACGTTCACGATGTCAAGCAGCGTAGTTCAAGCGGTTCTAGCAGGGGCGGGCAAGTACTATACACTCTTTTTTTATATAAGAATATTGTTTATAAGAATATTCAGGCTCAGAATCATCCAAATTTTAAGAATATTTTAAGAATATTGCTCAGCCTCAGCTCGTATATTTGTGTCTCATTTTCCAGCGCAGTTGCCTGTTTTGCGATGCTCATAACATTCTTATTGTTACAATTGCTTAAATTTGTCTTTCGTTCGACCATTTCTTCATAATGATATGACACTTCTTTGAACTATGTTCCCCTGAAACCATATCAGATTTGAAAAAATAAGAATACTTTAAGAATATGATAAGGCTCAAAACGAAAAATTTCTTAAGAATATTGAGGGTGGAAAAAATTTATAGTATTCTTATAAAAAAAATAGTGTACTGTACAATATTTGACTCCATGTTTGTCCAATGAAATTGGAAACAATAACCGGTTATTTTATCACACAGTACCACTTTCCTGCCCGAAAAAATCAGTTTTTGGGACAAAAGTGAACTTCGAATATTAATCTTCCAATTCCATCAGTTTGTCACAAAAATCAAGTTTTGTACCCTCCTATTTCATCAGAATCATAAAGT
Source organism: Aurelia aurita complex sp. Pacific (assembly GCA_004194395.1). NCBI lineage: Eukaryota > Metazoa > Cnidaria > Scyphozoa > Semaeostomeae > Ulmaridae > Aurelia > Aurelia aurita complex sp. Pacific. The sequence continues at coordinate 170,095 of REGL01000279.1, forward strand.
TTACCTATAAGCTGGTTCTACCTTTGTCTGCCAAATTTAAGCACAAAAGACCAGTATATCAAATTTTTCCACAAGCGGTTCTACCTTTGTCCGCCAAATTTACGGAAAAAAGATCAGAACTTCCAATTTTTCACCAAAGTGGTTCTACCTTTGTCCGGCAAATGATGTGCAAATTCGAAACTTCAGCAGTTCACAAAAAGTGTACGAAAGTAACGCTCGATCGGCAGAATCGCCAAAGAATTGTTGTGAACGGCAAAATAACAGCCTAAACTTTGCTCATTGAAAACGTGTAGACATTTACAGCTATTGCGTTACCTTGAAGACCAAAACTACCGACAATAAATCTTCTCTGCAGACGAATAAATAATGATAAAATCAGACTCAATGAACGTTCTAACGACTTTCGGATATTATGTGTCGGTTAGGAAAAGGAAGAGTACTGTTTAGACAGTGGTGATACCAGCGCAATCTGAAAACGGTGAAAAATTTGACGGTAACAAACATATGCAATCTCCCCAAGAATTTGATATCAAAGAAATATAACTTCACCTTCAAGAATCTACCAAACTCGTTTTGAAAGCGTCGACAAAGTTCCGTTTTTCATCGCTTTCGAGTGTTTACAGAATGCAGTTTTCAATATGTGCTGGTTAGAGTTCTATTTTCAAAATCTACCGTTTTCAAAATCTGCCAGCAAAACAATACTGTTTTCGTGTGAACGGGAGACCCATCTGCAACATTTTTCATCGTTTTCACAATCTGACAAAGGTATAAAATTCTTAAGGATAGGATTCCTGTTCACACGAAAACAACACAGTTTTTGCTGGCACAGTTTGGAACGGTTTCGACGCTTTCAAAAATGGTTTGTTTACAACAAAGGCCAACTAAGAGACGGCACGTGCAAGGCATGCTGGATGAAACAGACCCTTTAAGCTTTGATAAATCTTTTTTGGTCAAAGTCCAGCCTCTTTTTCACGATGCTGCAAACAGTTTAGAAATGTCAAACTTTCTGCCTTTTTGCCGGTAACGTGTCAACGCAGTCTTTTTAATCATAACATGGGTGAATAGACGCCACCGCAGTTGTGCTGGATTGCCACAGCTTTATGCTTCTGCGGTGGAAAAATTCATATACCGGTACAACCTCCTCCGCACAACGACATAAATTTTCCTCCGCTAAAGCATACCTGCGGTGTCCAATGAACCATGGCTATAATTCGGTGTGAATACATCTGTTGAAAGGGGGAATATCTCATCGTTGCGTGACAGGTTGAATCATGGGTAGTTAGACGCCGTAGCTGTGTTTCTATGGAGGAGCACTGCAACTGATATTTACATGCGGAGAAATAATTTATATAGTTCTACGGAGGAGGGAATTACGCTAGCTCCGCCATAGTAGTAAATAATGTTTTCCTCCGCAATGAACAAAGCTGTGGGAATTTAGCTCAATTGCGGCAAAACCTCCTCCGCAGAACAATACAAATGATTCCTCGCAGATAAATATTAGTTGCAGCGCTCCTCCCTAGAAGCACACCAGCAGTGTCTAGCTACCCATGGTTGAATGTATCAACTTTACGCAAACATTGTCCCAACAACTCACTTTTATCATCAAAAACTAACTNGCGGAGAAATAATTTATATAGTTCTACGGAGGAGGGAATTACGCTAGCTCCGCCATAGTAGTAAATAATGTTTTCCTCCGCAATGAACAAAGCTGTGGGAATTTAGCTCAATTGCGGCAAAACCTCCTCCGCAGAACAATACAAATGATTCCTCGCAGATAAATATTAGTTGCAGCGCTCCTCCCTAGAAGCACACCAGCAGTGTCTAGCTACCCATGGTTGAATGTATCAACTTTACGCAAACATTGTCCCAACAACTCACTTTTATCATCAAAAACTAACTTATCATCTCAAGGAATCGAATTTTGATACTTATCAAGTTTTTAAAACATAACATAGCTACCAATGCAAACTGAATCTTTACATAAAGTACTACACACTACTGAAACGACATAACGAAATCAAACTATATCCTCATACTACGGTTGTTAGCAAGTAGAATACATCCAAAACTTTTCGCGTTTCAATAAATAATGTCCGCATATGTTTACAAGCGTATAACTTGTGTCTGACATCGCCTGGACAAGCACAAGGCGTGGCGAAGAGAATGATTATACCGGGCAATAAAAAAATTCAATCTCAAATAAGTCTGTCTTGAATTTGCCAACCCCTTCGGCAAAAAGATAGATAAAATGTCTGGCTGGTTTTTCGATAAAAAATTATGAGATTAGAGCTCAGATCAGTTAATAACCTCCATTACAGAGCACTGTTTCTTATTAGCTTTGTCCGACAGTGGTTCATACAATCAACCAATTAACGGCTGCTTCGCTTTCGACGTGCCCAGTAATATAGCATATGTTACAGCATAGGGATATAATTGGTTGAGAAATTAGGCAGATCCACGAATTAGGCCAATCAAATTGGAGAAGACCACAACAAAGGCAAATTTAGGCCCAGATTTGCCCCTTTCATCATCCTTCATGACACCATTCTCCGCGACAGGGACATAAAATTGCGACGGATGGTAACAACAGGCCTAGGAGCCTAAAGTTGCATTATGTGATGTTTTATACGTGATGTGATTGGCTGTATCTCAAACTTATCAGCCAATCGAAATCTGGTGCAAGTGCTGTAATATTACATGTATTTCTTTTCGTTGCAAGTGATAGCGTGCTACCTAGGTTTTTAATGAGGAGTTACACCCTACCGAGACGGCTCATACTTGTAAGAGCGTCCGGCAGCCCATCAATAGCGATAACTACGGTCATGTAAGATAATAATCTACGTGCTACTCTGCAAAATTCATTTCCTGAATCCAGTGCCTCCCTGTGTTTTCCGATGCACTAATATCCCCCATGCAAACTTTACTAAGTTTTTAGCAATGTATACCACAAGTCTACGAGGGACTTTGGTAATGTGTCTTTTACTCTCCGTGATAACCTTCTGGAGTCACATGCAAATTATTGTAAAGCCCCCCCGTATATATTCGTGTGATAATTATGGCGTATGTTCAAGCTGGCACCTATAGAGAAACAAGTTCCTCCTGAACAAATAGCTTCTAACGAAACACTTTTATCAATACACTTTGGACTTCATTTTTGACAACTTCCATTCAATGACGCATTGGTCGTAAATTTGTCACAATACCAGAAATAGCCTTACGTAACAATGCCATTTATTCTTTGCTCACAGAAAATGCTCTTAACTTGATGTACGAGCATGATGCTCGTCCCGGAATCCCAAACAGGTTTCCTTTACGAAACGGTTCCTGCCAACTATTTCAGACGCCCACCTATGGACTCCATGACATATCATATAACAATGGAGCTTAGAGCGTGGGAAAAGGACGGCTTGTGGCTGGAAAATCGGACTATTTCATCAATGAATACCCTGAATACTGATAAACCAAAGATTAATTGGAATTTACACCTTTAGCAGACAAAGAATCGCCTCTTTCGCACCCTAAAGCTATTTTAAAAACAAGGGAACTGTTTGTATGAGTATCGAATTTGCAACTAAGACTGCAATCATACCATAAAGCTGGACAGCTAGAAAGTTGGATGAAGAATTTTAGGCCCTTTTATAAAAGCAGATGCAATATGAGAGCAGCACGACCGATCTAGACCAACTGAATTTTCTTACCTAAATTGTCATTTTAGCTGCACAAGCATTACCAGTTTATAAGAATCTGCAGGGTATGAAAACCCACGTGACTTTGTGAGAGGGCAGTCCCAGGAAATGTTCTGCAGGAAATTTTCCAAATATAGATCCTTTTTTGTGTATACATCACCCTGTTTCTCACTTTTCAAAGTAAGAAAAACAACTTACAAAGTCAAGCAAAAGTTACTTGAGATAAATTGTATAAGACACTTTGTATTCATATTGTATACAAACGATAGAAGACAAGTTAAGTACTGGATTTCATTCATGCTTCTTAGAAATCATAAATGGTTTTCATATGGGGATCCCAGCTCCATTGCTTCAAACTTCATACAAATTTGCTCGATGCCCTGTGATGTGCATTGGAATAAAACCGGTTACACAAAACTGCACAGTTATCTTTGGACGCTGACATCTTTTTAAGAAAGCTGGGTATTTTGACTCTTCTTTTCATTTGCAGGAAATTTCGCAGGAAGGAAACTATTTGTTCATGTCCTGAGAATCTGACCAATGGTTTTCGACCTAGGCCTACAGGCTTTCAAATGCTTGTACATCTTTTGACTGAATGAGATTTCAGTTTTTTGACTGAACCAGCTATTATTTTACTAATCACACGTCTACTTTTATCTCTTTCTGAATTTTAAGGCTGAATTCACGCTGAAATCGCTTCACAAATAAGGCTCGTGTGTTCTGACATATCATATGAGCCTCGTACGTGAACAGGTGAGTCTCGTTTGGGCAGCGTCAGTTGAGAAGCTTCCGATGAGAATTCAGCTTAACTGTACCTAATCAACCAACCAACAGAACAAAAATTGTACGATATTCTAGATTCTAACTTTCCAAAGCAATCAAAATTTTTTCTCCACACTGCCATTTTCCCAAATGAAAATAACATAACAGCACTATGATTTATTTGTTCAGTACATTATGCCTGAAGAAGCAATTCCTTCTGACGCAAAACTGTTCTCGTAAACGTATCGATACAACGACTGACATGAATTTATGAAACATATCGGGTGTCCCAGAAAAAAAGTATACAGATTCGGTTAGGTCCAGCGAAGTGAATTTAGCTTCAATCAATGGCTAATCAATTTAAAAAACTTCCTCGATAGTTAACTTGAATCAATTGTTGACATTGGTGCTTTGAGAGCTGAAATGTTAATCTTGAAAGTTCAAATTTGCCTCCACGTCCAAACCAGAGGTTTGGCCTTATGGCCTTAGGCCTAAGCAAATTTCTGAAGCACATCGAAATTTAAAACTAAAATTAAAGGAAAGTGAAAATTGATGATTGACTTCAAGCAAACAGAATACAATGTGATTTAAGTTTCGTTCAAATTTAATCATCGCTATTGTTGATTTATTCACTGTGCTTCAAGAATTTGCTTAGGCCAAATCGCCAAAGCTCTAGTTTCGAGGTGACAGCTAATTTGAACTTTCAATATTAATATTTCAACACAAAAAGCACCAATGTAATAAAAACAGGGTGCTATGTTCAAGTCAACTCTAGAGGAACGCTTTGAAACGGAGAAGCCATTGTTCAAAGTTACATTTTCATTGCTGGACCCAACCAAATCTGAATATTTTTTCTGGGACAACCGGTACGTTTTAGGCCTAAGGACGGGGTCAATTAACTTCGTAAAAACGTACAATGCTTTGACGAAATGATGACGCGTAAATTGAAGACACAAACAGCTAATGACAATACACCTCTTCAATATAGCAGCCTCGTTTTGGAAAATTATCAACATTTCTTTCTATTGTTCATATGAAAATGTCAAGCCCAGATTCGGATTTAGCACCCAAACTTTGGTCTAGTTTCGTGTTTTTGAACTGATGGCGATTGTGATGTTGATTTTATGACGATGTAAAGTTTCAAAAAATAGAAGGGATTTGACCATGAAAAATCGTTCAGGGTGAAACTTTACACCCTGAGTCATTTTCACCGTCAAATCCCTTACAGGTTTTCAAACTTTGCATCGCCATAAAATCAAAATTACTACCGATAGCAACATAAAAACTTGCAGTAAGACTAAAGTTTGAGTGCTAAATCCGAATTCGTCCTCTAAAATTTCGTATCAAAGAATTTTGAATATTTTCCAAAACGAGGCTGTATATTGAATTGGTGTATATCTGGTGACGTAACGCCCTGACGATGTCATCTCTTAATGACATCAAACCTTAATGGCATAAAACCTTGATGACGTAACAGTCTGACCTGCAAACATAAGCCTGAACCGCATGCTAATCTGGCATGCGATATAATGCAAAGGAATTCCAAATAGATCCTAAATGGATTGAAATACCGTTGCTTTGAACGGATACCTTACAATAATAGCATAGGTTCCAAATCTTTAAAAAGGCTGGTGTAAAATTGAGTGAATTATTTCTTTGAACTGAAGGACTTCAAAGGCACTTTAGCTAATTTTCTATAATTCTACCGTTGGAGTTTTCTGAAATCTTCAATATTTTCAGAATTAGAGTGTTTTTCTTCTTTTTCAAGAATTCAAGAAAAATTTTCAAAAAAACTGAAAACCATCGTAATTTCTAAACTGTTTGATGTAATATGAAATTATTTCCAATAAAGCCATAGTTTATGGATGTCTACAACATGTTATCAAGCAAACGTCTGTCACTCATCTGGTTTATGATTTAGAAATTTGATGACGTCACGTCCTCAAATGAATTGAAATGTAAGATACGCTGTAATTCCCAAAAATATTCAAAATTTCTGAAAATTCCAACGGTAGAATTATAGATAAGTATCTAAAATTTCTTTCAAGCCATTCAATCAGAAGAAATAGGTCATTGAATTTTACACCCACCTTTTTACACCGAGATAAAGATTTGGAATCTATGCTTACAATAATACCTCTGTCAGCATAAGGTCCAAAGCTTTAAAACGGTTGATGAAAATGTTTATGACCTATATACTTGAAGTGAATGGCATGAAAGAAAATTCAGCTACTTTGCAATAATTCTACCTTTGGACGTTTCAGAAATCTTGAAAATTGTTTAAAATCATAGTGCATTTTATATTTCAACTCATTTTGTTTTGTATACATTTCTACCTAGCATCCGAAGGTAATTTTAAGGACGCCGAGAAGCTGAGCTTAACAAAGCAGCGTCCTGGTCCTTCCTCTCGATGTGACCACACCTCATGATTCATTTAGCCTGGAACAAGGAGCGCTCCCTGGCCTGGAATTACAGAGAGTTGGCGACTCTCCTCACACTTTGTAGCAGGTTCGGCAGGGCGGGGACATGAACCACCAACATTCAGATTGGTAGTCAAGCGTGCTACCATTGAGCAATCAACTCATTTGGGGGTATGACATGATCAAATTTCTAAACCGTAAACCGGCAGAATGAAGATTTGCGCTTGATACCATATCGTAGACATTCATAAACTACGGTTTCCTCATATGTCATTCTATGTTTTTTCAAAAAGTTNGTAAACCGGCAGAATGAAGATTTGCGCTTGATACCATATCGTAGACATTCATAAACTACGGTTTCCTCATATGTCATTCTATGTTTTTTCAAAAAGTTTCTGCATATTATAACGGCTTTAAGTATTTTTCAAACTTTTCTTGAATTCCTAAGACAAAAGGAAACCTAATGTAGTTCTGAAGATATTGAAGATTTAAGAAAAGTTCAACGGTAGAATAATTGCAAATTAGCTGAAGTTTCTTTCAAGCTATTCAATTCATAGAAATAGGTCGTACAATTTTACAGAAACCTTTTGCAAGACTTGGAACCTATGCTAACTGAGTTGATACCTTCAAATCAAAAGCATTCTTCTAGCTCCAGTTGACCTTCTACTAATTGCCATAAACGATTTTCTTCCGTAGCAGGGGGCAATGTCGCTTTCGTTGGACCGTTTTGGTCTATTGAGTTCGATTTATTGTCCTGGGATTCTGCCATTAATTCTTCAGCTTCCTTCCATAGTTTTTCTTCTTCAGTTTTCGGAGCTTCATTCTGTTGATCAAATTTGATAAAAAGGTTAATCATTTGGCATGTTGTAATCTTGCAATATTTTGCGGGCCATGCCATACCGGGTGTCCCAAAATGATGTATTACTGTTTAATTGCTTACATGTCCATAACCAGTGAAACGATTTTCAAAAATTTTGTTTTATTTGATTGCCTAAAGACTAAATCGTATTTTAAAATGTTGGTTGTGGTTTTACCACGGCGTTTTTATGTCGAAAAGAATATCGATAAACCTGCTAAAATTCAAGCCTTAGATGGCATGAGAAAGAAACGGCCTTTTTCCAGTCAACATTTTAGATGTGATACAAAAGGCTGAACTCGAATTCGTATTCACTGAATTCAGTAATAACTGAATTCGTATTCGCTGAACGACATATATTCTCTGAACGACATATAAGTTCAGCCTTTTGCATCACATTTAAAATGTTGATTGGGAAAGAAGGTCGTTTCTTTTTCATACCATCTAAGGCTTGGATTTGAGCAGGTTTATCGATCTTCTTTTCGACATGAAGACATCGGCCTAAACCACAATCAACATCCTCAAATACGATTTAGCCTTTCGGCAATCGGATAGAATGAAGTTTTTGGAAATTGCTTCATCGGTTATGGACATATAAGCAATCAAACGATAATACATCATTTTGGGACACCCGGTATATTATTCAGACTATGTTCAAAAAAAGACGTGAAGTAAGACCAATGTAACTGAGTCAATTCCCAAAATGGAGTTAGACCCCGTTAATGTAAACGGGGTCTTTAAGTAGCTTAGTTATGGGGACTCTGGGACAATCTAACCACCACCATTCTAAAAACTCACCATTTTTGAGCCATCGTGTTTCTCATCAACAACACCATTCGTAACTGCATGTTCGGATGCTTCTTCGTTGACTTGATTTCGTCGGTCATTCTCGATATCCTCCAAAGCTTGTTTATCGGCTTCGGTGAGTGACGATTCTGTTTCCAATAATAAATCAGCTAACTTATCGCTTGGTGGCATTTTGGAATCATTAGTCGCATGCGATGAATCAGCTATTCGGGAGTCGTCGTTATTTGTCGGCTGCGACTCGTGATTCGTCGTTTCTTGCGAGTCATTCTCGCTTCTCGTCGTAGCTTCGGGCTTTGCAATTTCTGATTTCTCGCCATCAATTGAGCCATTTGGAGAATCTCCTCCAGATTTTCGGTGATTCTTCTCCAGTAATTTTTGAACTCGGTCTCTTGCTGATGAAGCCGAGTCGATTGCTGGCGGAGAGCCCTGGAAATTGAAAGAAAATAACGAATAATTGCTGCTGGCAAAAAATACATATATGTGCCGGGTGAGTCACGAAAAATAAACCAGGTTTGAAACACGGGGGGATGGGGGTTCTTCCATAGTAAAGGTATCTGGGGATGTGCCGCGAGCAAGTGTGTACTTTTTCAGACTTCTAGTCTAGCCAAGGGTATACTTTTTTGCAATTTTGGCCTAGCAACGGTCTAGCCAAGGGTATGATTTTTGACAACATTGGTCTGGCGAACGGTCCTGATATCATATTTGGTACAAATTTGACAAATTGGTCAAGGAAATGGTCAAAATTGGTCTAGCCAAAGGTAACATTTTCGTAAAAATTAGTCCAGAGAATGGTCGAATTGGTCTAGCCAAGGGTACCATTTTCGTAAAAATTAGTTTAGCCAACAAAAAAAAAAAAAAAAAAAAAAAAACCTACCGAAACTTTGGCCAAGAACCCCCCCTCCCGTGGTTTGAAAGGCAACCGCTCCCCGGATATCAAGACTATAATTTTGGCAAATATAACACTTGATGGTGGACATGTCCCGTTCCATTTTAAAATTTGCCCACTGAAACAGGCCATTCAGTTCTGAAACTATGAAGCATTTTCTTGTGAAAAGCCCCTTCAACAAACCCAGAAAACAGGCCTTGAATTTTACTCATATCTCTGCCTTACAGCAATGACTTTTACATGCTTTAGCACGTGTTATCCCTTTGGGAGGATGCAAGTGTCATCCCTGGGAGCATAACAGCATAACCGGGGGATTTCATGCTCTCAAGTGGATAACACATGCTAAAATGATGAAAACTTTCTTTGTAGTAACTCAGTCGAATTCCTTGTGTCTGAATCCTACCGTCTGAAGGGACATGCACAAAACCGAGGGGTGTTTCACCTTTCCGAGAAAGCGTACGAGATTTCTTAAAACATTAGGATTTTCAGGGATTTTTTAGGGATTTTTCTTGAAAACAAAAGGATTTTTACCAAAGGTGTACGAGATTTTTGGAGAGTGATACACCCCTTGCACAAAATAAACTACCTCGGAATATATACACGTTGTTTTTATATTAATATTCTCTGTATAAATCTGTAATAGTTACGTTTGTTAAAGTTTCTGAAAACGAAAAGCAATGCTTTTAAAGAGCATAGCAAAATTTGGTCTTATGGATCTGAGTATATTTTCTCAGTTTTACGTGTCTGTGCTTGAATAACATTACGCACAGCCAACAGATTCCAAACATTGAAAAGTAACAGAGCGCTGTCGCTGGCCTTGCAACAGCTTATATGATAGGCGAGAAGAATTTTGCCGGGGGTACGAGATAGATAAAACATTGGCTGCGCTCACACTAGACGTTTTTACCTCGTTGTATACCTTCAAAATGATGGGTTAACTACGCTGTGATATGTGACGCTGTTACGGCCGCAGTTACGGCGTCACTTTCATATGTAACACTGTTACGGCGCTCTCATCCTGGGAGTTGATTCCATAAGAAATCTATCAGATGCAAAACGACTGGCAAAACAAGGTCCCGACCTATATTTTAGCTTAGCGTTGTTTTAGAGAATAAACCAATCGCAGCCTTGCGTAGCTGTCACATGATACATCACATCACTGTGTGAACGGGCGTCGTTGTACCGTTATATTGCCATGCTTTCTGGCGACAAAAAACAAATTGCTAAAGATTGGAGCAATTCACATCATAACGGGGGAATTTGTTCGGGATTTAATAAGAACACTATCAGATGCAAAGCAACGGGCAAAACAAGGGCCCGACCTATATTTTAGCGTTGTTTTAGAGAATAAACCAATCGCAGCCTTGCGTAGTTGTCACAAAAAAAAAAAAAAAAAAAAAAAAAACCGTTATATTGCCATGCTTTCTGGCGACAAAAAACAAATTGCTAAAGATTGAAGCAATTCACATCATAACGGGGGAATTTGTTCGGGATTTAATAAGAACACTATCAGATGCAAAGCAACGGGCAAAACAAGGGCCCGACCTATATTTTAGCGTTGTTTTAGAGAATAAACCAATCGCAGCCTTGCGTAGTTGTCACATGATACATCACATCACTGTGTGACCGGGCGTCGTTGTACCGTTATATTGCCATGCTTTTTGGCGACAAAAACAAATTCCTAAAAAGTGAAGCAATTCACATAATAACGGGGGGATGCAGTAGTGTAACGGCAGCCATTGTTGTGCAAGTTTTACGTTGTTTGAATGAATTTTACGTCAAATGATTTAAAAATACGAAGATGTATTGGGCGAGACAGAAAAGTTCCCACTTTCGAAAATTCATAGCACCGAGGGTATCTGACGGATTGGAATGATTCAAAGTCTAGTGAAAAGCCGAAAGAAACAAGTATTTTTGTGATTTTTCTCGCAGCTTTACTAGCGCTAAAAACACTGCTTTACGTCGATTGTAGTCTTGCAAAACTGTACAATTGAACGTAAAATTTTCAGAAACTCACAATACATTATTAAGTTCTCCTCCTGAAGGTTGACTAATTCTTGCAATGCAGGGTTGTTTCAAGCAAATACAACACTCTCTGATGAATTTTTTAGTCCTCGAGTCGGAAAAAATTCAAGACTTGCATGCATTCTCCCAGTTATTATTTTATCTGACATGGGTCACTTTTCACTAACGAGCCCTTAAAACATGAGCTAACTTTCTCATTCGAAAACTTCAAACAAGGCGCAGCTTGGCTAAATCTCATTTCTTGAAAATTCTGGTTGCATCTCAATCTGAAAACGTAATTATTCGCATAACGAAAGGCTCTGAAAATTAATCCTAGAAACCTGTAATATCCTTAAATTCAATGTCGGAAAGACTGGTTTCCAAGTTGTCAATCTGTTGAAGTCAGAGGATTCAATCTTAATGCTCTTGCTTGGAAACCAAAGCTTGATCACGATGCCATGTGGCTTATTGGCAAAGTGTGTCGACCACTAAAGGATCAGTAGGCCTAGTTAAAACGACTGTATGTAAAAATGAGAACGGGGAATAGGGCACTCTGTGAAAGAAGGAACTCAGAAATTGCACTTTTCACAGCTATTTTCTTATTTTTGTACGAATCTGCAGCTGATATAATATGTTATGTCACACCATGTTTGCCTCCTCTTGAAGGCAAGCCACGATAAGTCAAGGGTCAATTTCATTCTAAGATGTTGTAGATCATGGGTTGTTTTGAATGTTTGCTCCCAGATCAAAACCCAACTTGTTAAGTCAAGGAGTGGCCTATCAAGGTGACAACTACTTATTCCCTCATTTAAACCTTGCCTCGTTTGGCCCTTCCTCACTACTGTACAATTTTCACTCATATCAAATATGAATGAATTAAAAATGTGCAAAATCTTGCAATTTCCTCCATGTGATTTATTACGGAAACTGCGAAGAAGTAGGACTCTTAATAAAGCTAACAAGATTTATTTTCCTGATAATCTGTAAAAGGGAAATCTTCTAAGATTTACGAAGAAAGCTGTGAAAAGTAAACCTTCCGAATTACAACTTTGATACATCTCAACACAATTACCCTGATATCCGTTCCAGGATTCCCCATTCTCCCTTTTACAAATAGACCACTACAAACAGATACGCAAACTGATTTGTAATCAGTTTATGGTGTGTTCCTAATACCCTTGATGAAGACATAACCACCACAACATTAAATATTTAAATTCGATTATTTTTGTGGCTGTGCCCAAAAAGTCAGCAAGTCCTCATTCTGCAGCTGGGTGGTGGTAGGTCCCCGTGTGATTGGCCCTTCTGGACTGAACATTGAATTCGATTAAGTTTTAGCAACACCTCAGAGACGTCCTTTCCGAAGGAGGCTGTGGGCATTTGACTCAGTGCATGCAGTTTTAGTGCCACATACACATCAAAATGGCATCCCTGATGCGTAAAATGATTGCAATGTGGCACTCGATCTTACATTTTCGATCGTTCAATACCCCTGGCAATCTCATCATCGTCAAATGCAGTCCCAGAAACAAATAATTTCAAGGCGCTGGGTCACGTAAAGTAAACAAACTCCTTTCGAATAGAAGATTTTGCAGTTTTTTTGGCAGGCCATACCACACAGATTTTCCACTATTCTTCTCAAAATGAAATACCATTTTGAAGATACACGTTTAAATTTTGAAGAGAAACAAACGATACATTCATATGTTGTAAGATTAAAAAGATATCGGTAGATTTTTAGAAGTTAATGTCTTTTGCGTCTTTGGGGAAAAATCGCCACAATCTGGCTTCACTTATTGCCGAAATTGTGTGTTTTCCAGACAAAAATTACCAAAAATTTGCGCTCGCTTGACCAAAGAGTATATCCTTGTTTAGATTATAAGTCCGAAAAGGTATACCCTTGTAGCAAAGGCAAATTTAGTAAAACGAAAGATCCACATTTCCGTAAAGACAAAGCTATTTGTCTTTGTCAAAAATAAATTTCACACCTCTGACTGCACTCGATTAATTCAAAATAAACAGAGAGTACAAAACATTATGGTTGGCTGCACAGGAGGTGTGAAATCTATTCTTGAGGATGCAAAATCACTGTCTCCATCAAACCTGAACCCTTCGTTTCACAAAATTCGCCCTTGCTTACCCTTGCAACTGGCATATCCCCAGATACCTTTGATATGGAAGACCCCCCCCCCTTCCCCACCGTATAGTATCCTTACCTCGCTTGGAGGCTCTTCGTCATGTGATGTCATAAACGGAGTTGGTGATACAGGTCTTTCTGAAACTGGTGAACTTCGAATTCTAGATCCAAGGATTTCTTGTACTCTCTGTCAAAAAAGACCATACAGTATATTAAAAACACAAATTACCAAAATGATACATTTGTGGCCACAATTCTTGTCGAAAAGTATTCCTCCACCATCTAATGGTAGCCAAAAGTTGTTTCTGTGTTTTCTGCATTCTAAAGTATGTTTGTGATTTTTCTTGCATTTTTATGAGCACTGAAAATACCGGTAAATTCGACTTTACGAAATTTTCTGCGTTGCAAAATGCCTTAGAGGGCCTAAAACACTCAGGCCCCTTCCACACGCATCCAGATATACACGTATCTTTTATAAGAGACTGCTTATAAGAAACTCAACTCTCAGATCGCCAAAAAATTAAGAAACTCCAGTACTGGGAAAATATAAGCTAAGAAACTATTTATTTTGATAAAGGAAATCCTCGACATGTTTTTACTTTACTGTCACTTGTTTCCTGTATCATATTACTCGTAAGGTACTTGAGTAATGTCTAAACATTGGAAAGGCTTAAAAAACCTTGTTTTGAAATGTTCACGAGGGCACAGGTAGTGAACATGAAGATTGTTATGGAACCTATAAGAAACTCGTAAGAAACTGTGAGTACTCAAAATCTGATAATTTTAAAAACTTCCAGTACTGGCCCAAATTCTTAGTTTCTTATAAACAGAAATACGTGTATTTGAAAACGTACGTTTGTATGGAACGAAAATTCCTCGATGGTCGATTCTGGTCCATGATTTAATTGGCATTCAAATTTTATTTCTGACACAGACAATTGGATTGACTTCATATTTCAATGGAATGGCAAGCAACTCATGGACCAGAATTTTACATTTTTGTTGTTTATACACGATAAAATCCCCTCAGCAAACTTTAAAATATACAAGCATAGGAAAAATAAAAGAGCAATTTAAGAAAACAAAGGTGCAGCTGATCTTCCGGGGAGTCGTGTTTTAGTTAAATTCAGCTCCTCAAATGTTTTTTGAGATATTTCTTAAATTGTTGCAACGTAGAGAGTTCCCTGATGGTGGTCCATATAAAACGTACGTTTGTATGGAACGAAAATTCCTCGATGGTCGATTCTGGTCCATGATTTAATTGGCATTCAAATTTTATTTCTGACACAGACAATTGGATTGACTTCATATTTCAATGGAATGGCAAGCAACTCATGGACCAGAATTTTACATTTTTGTTGTTTATACACGATAAAATCCCCTCAGCAAACTTTAAAATATACAAGCATAGGAAAAATAAAAGAGCAATTTAAGAAAACAAAGGTGCAGCTGATCTTCCGGGGAGTCGTGTTTTAGTTAAATTCAGCTCCTCAAATGTTTTTTGAGATATTTCTTAAATTGTTGCAACGTAGAGAGTTCCCTGATGGTGGTAGGGACGTCGTTCCAAGCGAGGAATTATCGTTTCCATACAAACCCATTTTCAGCATTTTGCTTATTTTTGGGCCTAAAAGGTGAATGATTTTTCCACGCAAAATGTTCACTTTGATCGATAGATTTAAGGGGCTCCGTTGCCAAACAGCAAAAAAATCCGTAAACTCGCACGTGTCACCAATTATCCATTGTTCATCCATTTTTTTCTGCAGTTTGTTTGGTGGCTTCACCGAAGCCACCAAAAAGTGACCGTTAAAAATTCACTTATATCCGAGCAATCGTAGAAGATGTGAATGTTTGGTTTGTTCCTTAGTGAAATACAATGATTTATGTCCAACCGGCAACTTTATTTCGAAAAAATATCAAATTCCTGTCGGATATCACCTTTCAAAAACTGCAAAAATCATGGTTTTGTTTACATTTTAGCGATGGAACCCCTTCAATATCTCAGGCTTAAACATCTGCCACCCACTTTTCATTTCACAACTTTCTTTACTCATCCGGTAAAAACTTACCTTCTTCCTTTCTATTCTATCAGCTTCTTCTTGCTGCCTTTTATGCTCTCTTTCCTTCGCCCGTCGATCAACTTCTTCCTGTGCTTTTCTATCAATATCCTCTTGCCTTTGCTTCTTCTCTGCTTCTAATTTCTCCCTTTCTTCTTGTTCTTTCCTTTCTTTTTCTTCCTGAGCCTTTCTCTCCCTCTCCTCTGCCTCTCGTTGAAGTTCTTCAAGATGAGCTTTCTGGCGCTCTTGCTCTTTTACTAATTCTTCTGCTCTCCTTTTCCTCTCCTCCTCCTGCTTTAACTTTTCTTCCTCCAGCCTGTTCTGCTCTATCAACTTTTTACGTTCTTGTTCTTCCTTTACTTGTTTTCTCTTCTCAGCGAGCAACCTCTTCGCATCTGCTTCATTTTGTATCCCAGCTTTCTTTGGCCCGTCTTTCCCTGGTGTATCACCTGAGCTTCGCCTCTGTTTCGTTTTCGCAGCCTCATTTGGTTTACTAGCCTCCTTTGGCTTAGCAGCCTCTTTTGGTTTACCAGCCTCCTTTGGCTTACCAGCCTCCTTTGGCTTACCAGCCTCCTTTGGCTTTTGAGCCTCTTTTGGTTTACCAGCCTCCTTTGGCTTACCAGACTCCGTTGGCTTAGCAGCTTCCTTTGGCACAGCAGGCTTGGCTGGGCTTGGTTTTTGCTTCTCAGCATCTGGCTTTGGTTTCGCAGATGGAGGTCGCGTTGGTCCAGTCTTTGGCTTGGTTTTATCACCTGTATCTGGTGTGGTCTTTCCAGGTTGAACGGGCCCCTTCTTTTCTTGCACAGTGCTAGCGGATTTTGATTTTCTCATCTCCCGTTCTTTGGTAGGTGGGACTAGCGGCTTCCCTGGCAGTGCAGGCATTGAAGGTCTCATTTTAGGTGCGGTTGCTTTTGTCCCCCCTTCACCTGGCTTTGGCGATCCTCTGTTGGCTGCTGCTGAAGATGGGCGAGGAGGGAGATTTGAAATAGACTGCCTCATCTTTGGTTCAACTCTGGTGCCGATGGATGATTTAGGCCGTGCTCCAGGCTTGGGAGTATTCTCTGCTCCATTTTTCTGCACTATAGGCTTTGCTCTGTCAGACGAAAACGAGCCAGGTCTTTTCCTTTCCATCGCACTCATAGGTCTCGCAGGTAATGTTCTCCTTCTATCGGTCTCAGCTTTCGTTACTTTATCCTCAGCTTCCTTAGAGCGTACAGGTGTCTTGTCACCGATCTCAATCTCCTTTGCAACGGTATGCGTCTTCTTCAAATGTACAAGGCTAGAGAAGGAAACTGCTCTTCTCGCTGGTGCTGATGCCGGTCGTTTGGGGGCAGCCGTTGCTCCTGCAAGCTTCTTCAACAGAGCTTCTTGTCTCAGTCTTTCCGCCTCGTCAAGTTTCTTCTTCCTCTCTAAAACAGCCTTACGTTTTTCATCCTCCTTCTTTTTATGGTCTGTAATTTTTCTTTTCCGGATTTCTTCAATTTTTGCTTTTCGTTGTGCATCACTTATTTCATCCTTCTTTTTCTCTTTTTTCTCAGAAGGCGGGGTTTTCGGGGTTGTCGCTTTAGCATCATCTCCTGAAAGAGCTCCTTCCTCAGCCCCTTTTTCTTCCTCTTTCTTGGGGGGCTCATCTTCATTTTTGGGGGTCTCATCTTCCTTCTTGGGGGTCTGATCTCCCTCTTTCACATGCGATTCTTCATTCTTATCTTGCGACTCTTCAGCAGGTAAAACATTGTTGTTTATGCTCTCTCCTTTCTTTTCCTCGTCCTGAATATCGGAAATTCCATCTTTTGCCTCGGGTGCTGCATGTTGTTCTTCATTGACTACGGGTTCGCCAGTGGGTTGAGATACATCCCCCTCTGCGCCTATGACAAAAACCATTACATTAGCAACAAATAATGAAGGATTTATTCAAAGGTGGATACAAAAAATATAGTTTACTCTAACAAAAGAATAGGATAACTAATTCAAACCAACTATTTACAAAATATAATATTTACACAATTTAAGCTAATTACAAATGCAAGCTGCTAATAGACCATTTAGCCATTCTGAAAAGAATCAGAATCGAATGATATTTTGCTACATTTTGTAGAATTTTACGAATGTGCACAATAGTGATAGAAGCTCTAACGGCACTCGATCGAACGTCGCGTATAAAAATGTATAAAAATAACGCTCGATCCAGGCTCTTTTTTAGAATAGCTAAAAGGTCCATTACTGTCACCGCTAATAAGCTAATTACTAATTACAATCGTCTCCATTTCATGATTCTATTTTAACTTTCAACGAGGCAATAGATTGGCTTGACCCTATCTCATCAGATGTAGTGTTCCAGAGAATGCTACCTCTGGAGACAATTGAATTTAGCAGAATTAACAATTTTGTGAGGAGAGATTTTCAGTGCATATAGGTTCCAAATCATTTAGGCTTACAATGCATGCCGCATCCAGACATGGGACCAGGACCCCTACTTTAAAGTCCCATCCGAAGGATGGACATCCTCTTCATCATGGAAAATTGACAAAATTGGCTGGGTTTTTCCAACTTCAAGTCATGTGACTATACTCTTGGAAGTTTTATATTATATTACTTTTTGCATTCATGGCACAAGCTTTCATGGCATGAAATATGTAGACTCATGAGTCCCAGTTATCGCAACAACAACAACAACAACAACGACAACAACAACAACAACNGAATGTGCACAATAGTGATAGAAGCTCTAACGGCACTCGATCGAACGTCGCGTACAAAAATGTATAAAAATAACGCTCGATCCAGGCTCTTTTTTAGAATAGCTAAAAGGTCCATTACTGTCACCGCTAATAAGCTAATTACTAATTACAATCGTCTCCATTTCATGATTCTATTTTAACTTTCAACGAGGCAATAGATTGGCTTGACCCTATCTCATCAGATGTAGTGTTCCAGAGAATGCTACCTCTGGAGACAATTGAATTTAGCAGAATTAACAATTTTGTGAGGAGAGATTTTCGGTGCATATAGGTTCCAAATCATTTAGGCTTACTATGCATGCCGCATCCGGACATGGGACCAGGGCCTCTACTTTAAAGTCGCATGCGAAGGATGGACATTCTCTTCATCATGGAAAATTGACAAAATCGGCTCAGTTTTTCCAACTTCAAGTCATGTGACCATACTCTTGGGGAGTTTTACATCATATTACTTTTTGCATTCATGGCATAAGCTTTCATGGCATGAAATATGTACTCTCATGAGTCCCAGTTATCGCAACAACAACAACAACATCGACAACAACAACAACAACAACAATTGTTTTGCTCAAACTGGGTTTTTTAGTTTGAGCGTCCATCAGTCTATCAATAGCGATAACTAGGAACTTGTAATCAGTCTATTAAAGGACAAGTCCGGGGTTGGTACGATTGATGATAAAAGACAAGATAATACTGCTATGAATGATGTATGATACTTTTTTCCACTATTTTTGCCTTCTCCTTGTGAAATTACGTATTCAAATAAGCCATTTGAGCGAAGTGACGTCATATCCCGCAAACTAAAACGAGGCTGTGTGATTGGTTTTTCGCCTCTTTATCATAGCAAACCTCTATATCGTATTCTCATGCCATATTCAATGCATGAGTACACGATAAAGAGGCTAGCAGCGATTAAGATGCAAAAAAATCGCACAACTTCGTTTTCGTTTGCGCGATATGACATCACTTCGCTCAAATGGCTTATTTGAATACGTAATTTCACAAGGAGAAGGCGGAAAATAATGGAAAAAAGTATCACACATCATTCATAGCAGTATTATCTTGTATTTTATCATCAATCATACCAACCCCGGACTTGTCCTTTAAATATGTTCAAGAAATAAAAAGATACTTATCCTATCAAAAAGTTGGTCACTTGAATTGAAATGGGTTAGTGGGTGCAAATGAACTTCATCCGATTTTATCTGCTCAACTGGTGCAAAGCTCAAGTCAAGTGAGGAAATTTTCAGAGGATTTATGAAAATCACACTGAAACAACTTGCCTAAATCCATAAAATCCAGCTAATGTGGCCATTTTTCACTGGATTCACACAATTGAGCAGGCTGATTTTGGTCAGAATTATAAGCTAAACCTGTCTCATGCAATAAGACAAAATATTTAGGCAATGAGTGGTTGTATTGGTGACCCTGAGCTTGTGTGCAGACTTTGGTTACTGGGGAGGAGAGGAAAGGAAAGTCTTCCCGCAGGCTAGTGAACCCAGCCTCTTTCTTGTGTCAGTTTTTCAATGTATTGTACCGGTTGAGCCAGAAAAAAGTTTCCACATTTGAAAATTCTTAGCACCAAGAGTATTTGAAAGATTGCAATTAATCTAATACTGCTTGGTAGCCAAGCAATTAAAGTATCTTTATCAATGCTCTCATGAAAAATGACAGATTTTGTAACACGGACAGATTCTGTAGCATAAGTTGCTTTTGTTGACACTAAAAGTCAAAGCGATTAGCGATTGAAGACAAAGGAAATTCTCTCAACTAGTACTTCAAAACAAGCAAAGCTGCAAAATTTTCTCTGATACCCAGGTAGCTAGCATGCTTGTTGTGCATTCCAGAAATTGTTTTCAAGGGCAAACATGAGCATATATCAAAAGAAGAAGGCTATATCTACACATCTACCAAGGGCATTCTATTTCTTTGATTCAGAAACTAAGTGGTAAATGTCATGTTAAAGGGTCTGTTTCATCCAGCATTCCTTGCACATGCCGTCTCTTGGTTTTCCTTTGTTGTCCGTCATTTTCATGGGCCATGAAAATGGCGGCAACAAAGGCTAACCAAGAGATGGCACGTGCAAGGCATGCTGGATGAAACAGACCCTTTAATTACACCCCACCCAAAAAATAAGAATATTGAATCGCCTCCAATCGGCTCTTGAACCAAACGAATCAAATGCCCAAGGTAGATGCGTAGACATATACTTCCTCTTTCCATACAAAGAGCGTGCTAGCTACCTGGGTTTCAAAGGAACTTTTGCAGCTTTGTTTGTTTTGAATTACTGGTTGAGGGAATATCCTTTGTTGGCAATCACTAATTGCTTTGAATTCAGGTGTCAACAAAAGCAACTCATGCCATTGTGTTACAAAATTTTTCCTTGTTGTTCTCTATTCTTGTGAGCACTGGAGAAATCTAGGTAAATTTGACTCCACACTAATTTCATGGTCTGAAAAAGGGCCGAAACACTTTATCAAATCATACAGAAACTCCTTGCACAAAAATGATAAAGACATTACAATTTTTTCATGGGTGAGAGATATTACCTGCAAATCTATTCCCATGGAATTGAAAACCTTCAGTATTTGTTTGAAAATCTATTCTTATAGTTTATAACTCTTGAGAGGTAAAATGCCCTTGCCTGTTGTTCCCTGTGAAGAAATTCCCTATACCATTTGATAAAGTGTTGTGGGCCTTTTTCAGGCATTATGCAACCAAGAAATTTCTGTAAAGATGAACTTACCTGTATTTTCAGTGCTGATAAAAATGTGAGAACATAGCAAAAATATTTAAGCATAATTACTTAAATCTTGCAATGCCCCCCTCCAAGATTTTGCAACAAACCAAACAGTAACAGTGCCCTTTTTGTTTCCGGAGGTGCCCCTTTTTAAGATTGATATGGAAATGATATTGTCTAGTTTTGCTCTTATTTCCTTTGCAATTTTGCTATGTTTACTTCTCGTTTTGTTTTTCTGTGAAGGAAATTGGACATCTATTAGGACTTACACAATTGTCTGCTATTTTTCACATTCCTATTGTTTAAAATGTGAAATACATCAAAGTGCCCTCCTTGTGAAACAAGTGCCCCTTGTAAGGAGACACCCCTCCAAGTTTAACATACTTCCTACGGCCTTGATGATGCCAAATCTTCGATTCAAATATGTGAACAAGACATCAATTGTATATCATCTGAAAACCTATTTCCTCCCAATTTCAAATCTGAAGATCAATCGTTTGTATTATTTGTACCCCTATCAGTATAAGTTGAATCATATAGACAGGGAATTTCCTTTATTTATTTAGCAGCCGGCCTAACCTTTGATTTTATGATCAATTTGCACTAAATCGACCATGGAAATTGAAATTAGATTTGGGTAAATTTTCAGTTTTGACCGGAAGTGCCATTTTTGATGACGTCCATTTTTTACACCTATTCATGCCTATAACTTATATAATAAATACAGACTAAACTTAGTCTAGATTTTACAGTGTAGTGTAAATAATATAAGGAAACTGTGAGATTAGACTCCTCCTGGACTTCATCAATAATAAAAGATCCCCAATGGGCTTACATGTAATTCCCACACCGTTTATTTTGTTAACATAGACAATACTAAATTACTGCTCAAGGATACTTTTGTTACTTTTGATCAGAGGTCTATTGTAGTTCTGAAATGTTTCTGAAATCCTGATCTTCAACAAGTTTTTACCAAATCATCTTGGGACTTACTCGATGACAAAATTGTTCTCTGATGATTCACAACAGCTTCATAAAATTAGGCAGCACAAAGGTCTTAATATCAACAACATCTACAGTACTTGGTTCCCTAAATGCACTGACTCCAAGATGTATGGGGTTGTGGCTCCAGGTTACAGTAATTCATACCCTGTGTGGGCCCATTTTTTTCAAAAAAGGACCCTGCCTGGGAGCATATTGCCAAGAAGACAACAGCAACATTGAATTGTCCTGTTGAGAAATCTATACGAGAGCAATTATAGAAAAGTGCACCCTCCCTGGAAGCATTTTTGGAGAAGATGATACCCTATTTGGGAGCAACATCATTAAAAATGATACTCTGTTCAGCAGTATATACCCAGTGCATGTGATGTAGTGGTTTTTAGTGCCAAGCGCTGGCATTGAAGAAGTAGAGAGCATCTTTAACTGAGTATGTCATGATGTTCAAGTGATGGGGCTCTGACTGGGCTCAAACACTGTCCACCTGACTGTGTGGCTGCAAAGTCAAAGGAATACACCACTGCAGTGTGGTATGGAATGCACATACTGTAAATCCTTGAATAAACCCCTGTGGGGGACTCATTTGTAAAACTGAATTTTAGAATGAGGACTTATTCAAAGGGGGAGCTTATCCGCAGGCGGATTTACTAAAAAATATGGTGTAACATCTATGTGTAATGAAATACTGCCATTTGATAAAAGTAGGGTCTACATTCTGAACAAAGATTTTGGCAAAATTTATCCAAATTTTTCACCCTGCTCATATCACCCCCAAACTTAAGTTTAGGGTTTAACTGTACTATTTTTAATTTATGTATCTTAACAATATCATTGTGTGCTAATTATAACATTATTTCAATTATTTCAGCCTTTATTTTCTGTAATTAGTATCTTTGATGATTTATAGAATCTAAAAAATTTTACCCCATGGAAAAGGTGAAGTTGCCTTTTCTAGTGCCAAGGGCTGGGATCGTAGAAGTAGCTAACTGCTGAGTCCATGACCCCTAGTCATGACACTCAAGATGTGGGGCTCTACCGGGTATCGAGCCAAGTTCGCCTGACTGTTCTGGCTGCAAAGCAGAGGATTACACCACTTCCCCAAACACCTTAAAAACATATCAGTTTTGAACTAGAATCCACAGGAAATGATACATTAACAAACATTATTGAGCAATTACAACCACAAACATGTCAATACAAAGAATGTTTAAATGTATCTAAGATTCACCCTTTTTGTGGAATTAAAATACTACGGAACGGAGGGCTTATTTGCCAACATTGGTTCTGGGGTGGGGGCTCGTTTGTGAGGAGGAAGTTATTCAAAGGTGCAGGCTTAATTGAGGATTTACTGTATATATGTGCTGGGACAAATGCACTTTGGCGGACACAGTTTCCAAGGAAAGTAGAGGTTGAATTGAATTGTATTGTTAGGACTAACTGCTGATTGGCTGTCTAAACAATAGTGATGTAAATCCCATCATCTGATTGGATAATGCAAGATTTGAATGTAATTCGACTAATTCGCACTTACTGGAGAACATCAACATGACATCAAAATAACATCAATATAGAACATCAATATGGCCTAAAACTGCAGCAGGAACCAGCAATTAATGAGTTCGTTTCGCTACAAATTTTTGGGAGCTACCGCCCCCATGCCCCCGCTGGCTCAGTAGGCATGCTTTAAGCTTAGTACTGATGCATTTTCCATCCAAAATCGGTGCAAAATGCACACGCAGAGAAATGTTAAAAATGTGTCCGTTAAAGTGCAAACTAGCCTATGTGATTATTATGCAGAAAATGTATTCATAGCCACATGTTTTAGCAACAGCACGCTAATTTATAGCCTTTTTGGTTGTTTTGGATTTCAATTAACTATGAAATTGGCCATTTTAAAATGCTCATAT
>REGL01000279.1:227945-242156 GCA_004194395.1 Aurelia aurita complex sp. Pacific
GGGGGGGGGGGGGGTTCTTAGCCAAATTTTGGGCAGGGGTCTGCTGCGAGCAAATGCAAAATGTTACCGTAGGCTAGACTAAATTTTACGAAAATTGTACCCTTGGCTAGACCTATTTAACCATTATCTGGACTGATTTTTACGAAAATGGTACCCTTGGCTAGACCAATCTTGACTATTTCCTGGGCCAATTTGTCAAATTTGTACCAAATATGATATCGTGACTGTTCGCTAGACCAATATTGTCAAAAATGATACCCTTGGCTAGACCGTTGCTAGGCCAAAATTGCAAAAAAGGATACCCTTGGCTAGACTACCGGGTGTCCCAAAATGATGTATTATTATTTGGTTGCTCATATGTCCATAACCAATGAACCGATTTTCAAAAACTGTATTTTATCCGATTGCTGAAAGGCTAAATTGTATTTGGGGATGTTGGTTATGGTTTAGGCCAATGTCTTCATGTCGAAATGAATATTTGTAAACCTGCTCAAATTCAAGCTTTTGATGGCACGTAAAAGAAACGGCCTACTTTCCCAGTCAACATTTTAGATGTGATGCAAAAGGCTGAACTTATATGTCGTTCAGAGAATATGTGTCGTTCTGAGAATATGAATTCAGTTAATACTGAGTTCAGAGAATACGAATACGAGTTCAGCCTTTTGTTACATCTATAAATTACATCTAAAATGTTGACTGGAAAAATAGACCGCTTCCTTCTCATGCCATCTAAGGCTTGAATTTGAGCAGGTTTGTCGATCTTCTTTTCGACATGAAAACGCAGTGGTAAACCACAACCAACATCTCAAAATACAACTTAGCCTTCAGGCAGTCAAATAAAACAAAGTTTATGAAAATCGGTTCATTGGTTATGGACATGCAAGCAATCAAACAATAATACATCAT
The DNA here is from genome assembly GCA_004194395.1 of Aurelia aurita complex sp. Pacific. Classification (NCBI taxonomy): domain Eukaryota; kingdom Metazoa; phylum Cnidaria; class Scyphozoa; order Semaeostomeae; family Ulmaridae; genus Aurelia; species Aurelia aurita complex sp. Pacific. The sequence goes on from REGL01000279.1 coordinate 228,852, forward strand.
TTTGGGANTCAGTTATACTGAGTTCAGAGAATACGAATACGAGTTCAGCCTTTTGTTACATCTATAAATTACATCTAAAATGTTGACTGGAAAAATAGACCGCTTCCTTCTCATGCCATCTAAGGCTTGAATTTGAGCAGGTTTGTCGATCTTCTTTTCGACATGAAAACGCAGTGGTAAACCACAACCAACATCTCAAAATACAACTTAGCCTTCAGGCAGTCAAATAAAACAAAGTTTATGAAAATCGGTTCATTGGTTATGGACATGCAAGCAATCAAACAATAATACATCATTTTGGGACACCCGGTAGAAGTCCGAACAAGTATACCCTTGCTCGCGGCACATCCCCAGGTACCTTTACTATGGAAGAACCCCCCCCCCCCCGTGGGCTCTTGCAAAATAAAAGACAGGGCACTACTACTTTGATAAGCTTAGCTTCTCAGTATTCCAAAAATCTACCTTTGGATTGTAGGTAGAAACAAAACTACTATTGAAACAAAAATATCGTTCTCTCTGATAATCGTTTTCTTTTTACCATCCTGTAGGTTCCTGTTGTTGTTGAATCAGAGACTCTGAAAAGTAAAGAGATTGATCTCCTGTCATGCACACATGAAGCTGTCACCGACAGTGAGGTAAGGCCAAGTTCTCAAATCTCATACTCCTCAAATCGATCAGGGGGGAGTGGCCGAGTGGCTTATACAGTTTCTGTTAGGTGACTGAAATTAAGCTCGGTCGAGTGAGGTCCCTGTACGAAAATACAAGGCCATGTAATAGCCATGTACAAGCCTTGTACTTATGGCCTTGTAACCTTGTTATAATAGCCTTGCTGTAACCTTGTAAATGGCTTGAAAAATGCTAATTAGCCTTGTAGAAGCCTTGTGGAAACCTTGTGTTAGACTGTGTGCAGCTTGGAATCTTACTGATAGCCTTGTAATTTTCTTCCAAGGTTAGTACAAGGTCATAACAAGGTTATAATCCCCTCTGCAAGGCTAAAACTTGGCCTGTACTAGGCCAAGTTTAGCCTTGTATTTTTGTACAGGTCAACTCCTGATGGGTGACCTCTTGGACGCCTGACCTCGCAACTCATTTCGTTGCCCTTCAGAAGAGATGTTAAACTAAGGGTCCCATGCCTGGATGTGGTATGCATAGTGGGCTTGAATTTGCCTTAAATAGCTATAGACAATTTTCCAGCCCACTTAAAACAAATTAATGAAAAAAATTGTCTGCTTTCATCGAATTATGATTTTCGTCAGTTTAACTTACCAAAACTTTGAACATTCCCTTTGCTGTATTATTTCTGTGTATATAAAAAAGTTTCCTTGGTTCATATTGTTTGGTCACCCGATATCACAAAAAGAAGATGTCATCTTGATACTTTGAATTTTCCAGTTTGAGAATAAAAAAAATGTTGATACCAAGAGATTGATATTCCAGCTCTTTGATCCTTGTTTAACATATCTAAAAGATTTTACTACTCTGCCTTAAAGGCTTGGGACTATAATCCCAGCTAATATTAGAGAAATCCAAACTTTCGGGCGCTTCAAAAAAGAGCTAACAGCGCACTTGACGAGCTGAAAACGCTAAAACAAACACATTGAAACGCGACCCTCTGGAAGGACAGCCCTTTGTTTATCATAGGCATTATTTTCTTCACAATTTAAACAACTTGTATTCGGTTTTTAGCTACCGGGTGTCCCAAAAAATGTATGCGGATTTGGTTGACTCTAGCGCTGTGAATTTAGCTTCAATCAATGTCTAATCGCTCTAAAACGGTTCTTCGATAGTTAACTTGAACATAGATACCTCGTTTGTTTGTATTGGTACTTTGTAAGCAGAGATGTTAATCTTAAAAGCTCAAATTTGTCTCTTCCTGCAAATCAGAGCTTTAGCCTTTTGGCCTAAGCAATTTGTTAAGGCACAGCGTATAAATCAACGATAGCCTTGATAACATTTTAATAACATTAGATCTTGTGTTATTCCGTTTTCCAGAAGTCACCCCCCCCCCCCCAGTCACCCATTTGGAAGTTTCTTAATTTTTTCATTAATTTCAGTTCTTAATTTCGATATGCTTCAGGAATTTGCTTAGGCCAAAAGGTCAAAGCTCTGGTTTGCAAGTGGACGCAAATTTGAGATTTCATGATTGATATTTCTGCTCTCAAAGCACCAATACCAACAAACGAGGTATCTATGTTCAAGTTAACTATCAAGGAACATTTTTAGAGTGATTAGCCATTGATTAAAGCTACATTGACGTCGCTGGAGTCAACGAAATCTGTATACATTTTTTTGGGACACCCGGTAGCTGAAGAGATATTGTGTATGAATAACAATGACGATGATGATTATGATGATCTGCAAAAGTAGGGCCCAATTTGTTGTAAGATGAGATCTTTGGTAATGCGAAGCAAAGCGTCACGAAGAAGACTACTTGTAAGTTTTTGAATTTCAAATAACAGAATGGAATATGACCAGTGTATATTCTCTTATATTTATATCCAATTTATTTAAAGTAGGCATACATCTTACATCTAAGTAGCTATATAGTAAAAAGCTAATTCAAGCCTACTACAAAGTAAGATTTTATTTAAAGTATACATATATAATACAGAAGAAAGATAGATAAAATATTTACAATTCATCAAAAGTATACAATATCAAACAAATTTATAAAAGCATTTATCATAAAAAAGCCCAATTTCAGAATAAAAATGCGACACAGCTTGCATGGACAATTTTCTCCGTTCCAATTCTTTATATTTGCTTTGAACTGACCAAGAGATCCTGAATTCCGTATTGTTTGTGGTAACATTGCCACAGTTGTGGACCTTTAAATCTGATGCTTTCTGTGCCATTGCCGACCAATTTCGCCGTAGGTTGAATGAATTCGTTATTGTTACGCAAATTGTAATGATTTCGTTTTCACAGAAAATTTCCTGCATGAATGAAGGGCTCAGGTTATTTTTTGTTTTATACATCTCAGTCATAAGTAATTGCAAGTTCTTTGCATGAATCGTAACGGCACAGTCCTTCTCTAATAGCTCACTATAAGTAGATTCGGCATCCTTATAAGTAATTCTCAAAGCCCTTTCCTGTATTTTGTTATTTTTTTTGTTAAGCTGCCTGCTGTGAAACATCCAGATTAAAGGACAGTATTGAAACTGACTGGTAATAAATGCCCTCACGAGGGTTCTTAGTTTGCTCTGATCCATATATGGGGATATGCGAGCAAGTGCATAAAGTTTATTGCTAGCCTTTTGGCACAATTTGGAAACAGGATTATCGAAGGAAAGTTTGCTATCAGTTTGAAATCTGAGTAGCTTCTCTTCAGAGTTATTTACAACATCAGCATTTCCAATCTTTTTCTTGTAGCTTATGAGATGGATAATCAGTTCAATATCAGAATTATGGAAAATCTCCAACACACAGCATGAAGGAGATTCAACTCACAATTTACTCAAATCCAAACCATCTAAAGAAAAAGAAACAAAAGAATCAAAAATGGATAAAATGAAAAAGGAAAGCGAGATTTTTGGTGATGAGTTATCGTGTTGGAAACCATGGCATCACATATGGCCTAAAGATCTAAGCAGTCGCCATACTTCTGTACCGCTTTATAATTCTGGCGGGAAATACTGCCTGAAGATATTTTGGATGGTAAGACCATTTTTATTCTTCTACCGGGTGCGCCAAAATAAACTATACACTTTTGGACCGATTTTGAAGATATATAACTTAATCTTTAGCAGGAAGCCTGAATTAGATTCTAGAACCTGTTGCAAATTTGTCCGTTTTCAAGTTTTAGAGCTGGAAGCGAGTTTCTTAAAATTTTCTTTTTCGAAAACACTGAAAACGACCAAAAACATCGATCAAATTTTTCTGAAGACTCAACATGAATGGGCAAAGAGAAAACGTTTCCAGGGTGATTTGGGGGTTTATGAATTGATCAATGTAGACTTCTGCACGAGCGTTATTTCAACGATTTGCCTGTTACGAAATTCTGTAGTAGTTACAATGAAATGCTGCCCCAAGCCGTCACAAAATCAAAACCTCATCAAGACTCCATGCTTGCTGGCCCCATGACGCTTCCCTGCTTGTCTTTTTAACCCCCTTGACACAGGAATGCAACCTGTATCAAAGCATAAATTCAATGAAATTGCAAAAGGAAAAACATTTCTTTATATCCTTGAAAGTAATGCTACATTTCTCCCAGGATAGTACGAACTCTCGTAAAGCAGATTACAATTAATCGATTTCTAAATCCCAAATCACCACGAACAAGTCTTCTCTTTGTCNTATCAAAGCATAAATTCAATGAAATTGCAAAAGGAAAAACATTTCTTTATATCCTGGAAAGTAATGCTACATTTCTCCCAGGATAGTACGAACTCTCGTAAAGCAGATTACAATTAATCGATTTCTAAATCCCAAATCACCACGAACAAGTCTTCTCTTTGTCCATTCATGTCGATTCTTTAGAAAATTTGATCGACGTTTTTTGATCGTTTTCAGTGTTTTCGAAACCAAATATTTTAAAAAATTCGCTTCTAGCTGTTTCATTGCAAACATGGCTGTGTCTAGGCAGCTTTGGTTGCAAATCTTTAAATCGGTGTAAAAAAGGTGGGTGTGAAATTCTACCACCGGGTGACCAAGAAAGAAGTGACCCAATGCAGTCTGTTATAGAAAAAAAAATAAGTGGCCGATTGAAATTCTACAAGTTTTGTTCTGTCGCTAAAAGACTAGACTTCATTACGAGTATTTTTTGCAATTTTTTAGGCACATTAAGTTTCCCAAGTTAGGATTTCGAGGAAAAGGATATGCCTGAAATCCTTAAAAGGTCGTCGAAAACAGGGGGTCGATTTACCGCCATTTCAGATCTTCAAAACAATAAGAAGAGTGTTTCATTGCAGCCTGGGAATATTTTAGGTACCTATTGACTGTAAACTTGTCTTGAAAATTTTTGACTTTGTTGCCCATCCCCAGGCTGAAATGAATTCGCTGGGTAGTATAGGTTCCAAATCTTTAAAACGGCTGGTGTAAAATTCAGTGACCTATTTCTTTGAATTGAATGACTTCAAAGAAACTTTAGCTAATTCTCTATAATTCTACTGTTGGAATTTTCTGAAATCTTCAATATTTTCAGAATTAGAGTGTTTTTCCTCTTTTTCAAGAATTCAAGAAAATTTTCAAAAAAACTTACAACCATCGTAACTTCTACACTGTTTGACGCAACATGAAATAATTTCGAAGAAAACCATAGTTTATGAATGCCTACAATATGGTATCAAGCAAAAGCCTGTCACTTATCTGGTTTATGATTTAGAAATTTGATGATGTCACATCCTCCAATGAGTTGAAATGTAAGATACGCTGTAATTTCGAAAAATTTTCAAATTTCTGGAAAGTCCAATGGTAGAATTATAGATAAGTATCTAAAGTTTCTTTCAAGCCATTCAATCAGAAAAAATAGGTCATTGAATTTTACACCCACCTTTTCACGCCGAGTTAAAGATTTGGAACCTTATGCTTCGTTGGGTCAAACCAAATCTGTCTATCTTTTGTGACAACAGGTATAGAAGAGCCACCTGATTTATTGTTATTGTTTCTTTACCAGGGGTGCTGGAGAAAGATTACAATTGACGATTTTATTCCTTGTGATGAGAATGGTAATATACTTCTACCAAGAACTAATAAAGAAAATGAACTTTGGCCTATCTTGCTGAGCAAGGCTCTTGTTAAAATCGCTTCACTTGAGTAAGTACTTCTTCTACAGACTTATTATATCGTCGTCGTTTCGCTATTTGCCTGAACTGATACACCGCTACAACAACGACTCATCATGATCTAACTGTATGTTGAGACGACAACGTAGATGACCTTAGCTATCTGATCGAAAACACCGATGCTAAAACACTTCCAAATTCTAGTTTCTAGGGACTGGAAGTATGCATGCTTTTCGGCTCGTGACAAGTAGTTCTTTTGTCATTTCTTGAAATCTTAGAATTGCAAAGGACTATTTTCTTGGTCCAGGTGTTTCATGAAGAAGAACTGTTTGTTTTATAATCCATATCAGATCCTACAGCGCGGTTTTGGCTGTTTTAGGAAAAATTAAGGAAGCAATTTTTGGTTGATTAGTCATTCTTAAAAGAAGACAAATGCATTCAGAAGCACGAAAAATCTCCAAAATTAAGTTAAAGCTTCAGTGAAGCAAAGGAGATTAAATTTTATGAATCTGTTGGATGATTAACAATCCCAGTTTGAAAGAGCGCGGCTCCTTGGTCAGCAAGGAAATAATGTTGGCAGATGAATAATTCAATACATGACATGTTCAAATAAATTTTAGAATTTACCTGACTGAAATCGTCCACTCTGTTTCGAAATTATGAAGGAGTTTCTCGAGAAAGTCCCTTCAAGAAATCTTAAAAAGTGGCACAACTTCACGACCAAATTTTCGTAGTATGTCTGCCTTACAGCCATGACTTGGATACTCTTTAGCACGTGTTATCCGTCATGGAGGATGAAGATGCCATCTCTTAGAGGATCAAAGAATATTCCGAATGATTTTATTGCCCCAAGTAGGTACCAAAGGTCATTGCTGTAAGGCAGAGATGTATGGAAAATTTGATCGTGATTTTAGGCCTATTTTGAAAGTTTCTCGAGAACATTCTCCTTACAGTAAATCCCCGCATATAAGAACCTTCAAAAATGAGAACCCAGAGGCTGTTTTTCCTAACTTACGCACCTTGTAATTAAGAACCTGTTTCAGTTTGATGAAAAATATGTTCTTATTGCAGAGGGGTAGCAACGTTGATTTTGGATTCTTGTTATTAAGTTCATTTTTGTCCCAGTTTGCTGTTGAAATTTAAATCTTATCGCCTGCTGTTTGTAGGCTTAGAATTGTTTATTAGGTACATAACGTTGCCATAACAAATAACAGGGCTGGTCATCTTTGGTGAAGATTCTAAAGGGCCTCACAAGGCACTCTTCAAATAAGAATCTTTATACCTTGAAATTAATCTTAGTACCTTTAGAATAAGAACCTATTTCAGGCTGGCTGTCAACAAAGTAGGTTCTTATATGCGGGGATTTACTGTAATTTCCAAACTTAGTGGTTGATTTTTAGTTAGATAAATTTTAAAATAGATTTGAGGATGTCCACCGTTAGATGACATACTTTCCTATATTATTATCTCGATATCGAGGGAGCAATGATACCCATTTGGGAGAATGAATGTGTCATCCCTCGGAGCAAAGCAGCATTATTCCCAAGAGAATAACACGTGCTAAACATGTTGAAGTCATTGCTGTAAGGCAGAAATAGTAGGAAAATTTGGTTGTGATTTAGGCCCTTTTTGAAGGGGCTTGCTCGAGAAATCCCTCATAATTTTAGAACGGAGTGACCAATTTCAGTCAGGTAAATTTCAAAATCTATCTGAACATGTTTACTACCGGGTGAGTCAGAAAAAAGAATCCCCGTTTGAAAGGTCACGGTACCCTGGATATCAAGACAATGATATCGGCAAATATATAGTTTAATGGTAGAAATGTTCAAATCTACTATGAAATTTACCTGACTGAAATCGGCAACTCCGTTCTGAAATTATGAGGGATTTTCTCGAGAAAGCCGCTTCAAAAACCTTCAAAACGTGTCCAAAATCATGAACAATTTTCCCTAATATTTCTGCTTAACAATAGCCTTACAGCAATGACTTCTGCACGATTTAGCAAGTGCTATCCTCTTGGGAGGATTAACAAGTCCTCCCCCTGGTATCGACGACCTATTCAGGGGGATTCCATTTGCCCCAAGAGGGCAAAATACATGAATTTATGTGAGTGTCATCAATTTTAGGAAGGAAAATTTGCTCATTGTTTTCATTCGTTTTTGCAGGTTTTGAAAGGAGCTTTCTGCAAAAAATCACCCATAGCTATTGGAAGGAATTGGCCGATTAAGGCCGGGTAAATTACTGAACCTAATTGAACATATTGGCAATAAAACAAGACCTTTTTCAATATTATTGCTTTGATATTCAGGGAGCAGTGTCCTTTCAAACAGGGATTTTAATAATTCACCAGACAGATTTTTCAAACAGGTGATTTCAAACATTTTTTTACTCACCCGGTATACTGTGTCTCCTTTCTTTGTTTTAGCTATGCTGGTGGAAATAGTTTCAGTGAAATGGGTGACTGCAACATGATCCACTGTTTAACTAGCTGGCTTCCAGAGCCAATCCCACTTAGATATGGGCATACTAGCGAAATATGGAAACTATTGCTTGAAATATTACCGAATTGGAAATTGCCAGTACGTATTCCTAGCAATGATAGTAAAATCAAATTGACTGAAAAAGATAGCAAATTATCAACAGATGAGGAATTGAAGAAAGAAGAAACTCCTCGACCATCGGATACAAAGGAAACTAAGGAAGGGAAAGAAAGCAAAGGAAAGAAGGAGGAGAAGGAAACTAAGGAATCTGGAGGCAAGGAAAAAGGCGAAAAAGGAAAGGGTGATAAACAAAGAGGTCAAGATAAACAAGACAAGTCTAAGGATAAAGGTATTTAATTATTTATTTATTTATTTATTTATTTGTAGCATAAACATCAAATTTTTGAAAACTGCTTGTGTACACCCTTGTGCATATTAAAGGGGCTCCGTCGCCAAACGGTAAACAAATCTGTAATTACCTCACGTGTCCATTGTTCTCCATGGTTTTCTGCAATTCACCACTTCAATATACAGCCTCGTTTTGGAAAATATTCAAAATTCTTTGATACGAAATTTTAGAGGCTGAATTCGGATTTAGCACTCAAACTTTAGTCTAACTGCAAGTTTTTATGCTGCTATCGGTAGTAATTTTGAATTTATGGCGATGCAAAGTTTGAAAACCTGTAAGGGATTTGACCGTGAAAATGACTCAGGGTGTAAAGTTTCACCCTGAACGATTTTTCACGGTCAAATCCCTTATAAGTTTTTAAAGTTTATATCACCATAAAATCAACATCACAATCGCCAGCAGTTCAAAAACATGAAACTAGACTAAAGTTTAGGTGCTAAATCCGAATCTGGGTTTGAAATTTTCATATGAACAATAGAAAGAAATTTTGATACATTTCCAAAACGAGGCTGCTATATTGAAGAGGTGTATTTGTTTCGTGGCTTCACCCAAGCCACCAAAAATTACTCGTTGAAAATCCACTTATATCCAAGCGATCGTTGAAGATATGAATGTTTGGCTTTTTCCTCTGTAAAGTACAAAGATTTATTTTTAAAATGATGCTTTCATTTTCGAAAAAGCAGGTAAACGTCTGTGTGATATTGCCCATCAAAAAACTTCACAATCACCGCTTCGACCGACTGACTATTTTGTTCTTTGAAATTGTTTCTGCCCCATATTCATGTGCCTAGTGGACCAAGAAGATTTTCACATAGTTGAAGATATTTGCTTATGTTTTTTTTTATTTTTCTGATCATTGGAAATATAGATAAAGTTTCTATTCAACGTATCTGCAACTTTGAAATGCATGAAAAGAGGCCTGAAACCCTTGATAAAGATCATAAGCAACCTCCTCACTCAAACACGTTTCATTCCCCTCAACAGTTAAGAATCAAATTTTTATAAAATCAACAACGAATATGATCAGATTGCTTGACCGGTGATCAGATCAGACTGTAAGAGATGCTTTTTAAGCGTTTAGGGAAATTAAAAGTATTTGCATGTTGCTCTAAGTGAGGGGATCATTTGCCCCCTTTTCACTCATTTTGAAGAAAAAGGATTCAATTCAAATTTACCTTTATTTCTAATGCTCAGAAAGATAGGAGGAAAATCATGAATGATACCTCAGCCTTTTGGCTATCAACCAAACTTTGATTGATTCCAATGCTTCAAGTATTCTCCACATACCTTAAAAGCTTTATCAAGCCCCCTCTCTATTAAGCCCCCCCCCCACTTATATCAAATTCCAGAGGTTACCAAAGATTCTCCAATTATTGAGCTAAATAAGTTTGCATGTTAATTTTGATATGGTTTGAGACAAAACTGTGTAAAATTTCTGTGTTGAATTTCTGTGTGGAATTTATGTACAGAATTGTATGTTGAAGCTGCAAAATTTCGTGTAAAAGAACTAAAAATCTATCATAGACATCCTTGTCATTTGATTTTGTGAATATGCCCCTTCTTTAATAGGCCCCTCTCTCTTTTAAGTCCTCTCTCTGTTGTGTCCGAGATTAAATGAACCCCCCCCCNAACTTTTGATATCCATTTAAACTTTCAAATATTCGGCGTTAGAAAAATAGAACAAATCCTCCACCAAAGCTTCGATCACCAAGATTGTCGCAGATACTTTGGATTGCTATTCTCTGTGCAAAATTGCCATTAGCTATGTTGTGTTTAGCCTAAACACATTCGATGATTTGACACGCAGAGCCACGCAAAGAGGACGGGTTGTACAGCCCCTTAAAGCCTGTTTGCCTGGTGCACCAAAAAGTATCCACTCTTGACAGGCCATGATAAATCGCTTTTTAGGCCGACTTTAACGATTTATGATCAAATCATGGATGAGGTAAAACAAGATGTCTCCTCTCGTTTAGTGTTTAGTAGAATGTATACACAAATTATACCTGTGTCTTTAGCGTTGTTTTCGTCTGCTTTTCCCTGGTAGCAGCAGCTACGCCAGCTCAGCTCCTTGATTCAAATTTGCAACGGCCTAACTTCCAGTGGCAATGTTTTTGTTTCCTGCAAAGCGAGCTCATCAACATTGACCTGAAGAGACATTACTCTTACTCTCTTAAGTCTTCATGATGCCAGGAGAATTTGAAAACGGTAGCGCTATTAAGCCCATATTAAGCTCATATCAACATTAATCCCGTTTTGCTAACCGACGCAAACTTCTGCCGGCAGAATTTGGAATTCTACCTATATCTTATAGACTGGAGTCCAAAACGACACTTTTTTATTATGCCGTTTTCAAGCTCTACCGGAATCGTGTAAACGGGGTCTTGAGCAGTTGTTTCATAGAGATCAAATCAGAATGACAATCAAATGTTTTCTCTTTCAGGCTGATGCTTCAGAGAAACTTCGACAGTCAGGTTTATCTCACAACCATCCCCACCCAGTGCATATCACAATGGCACGGAATTGTCCTCTCATCCCCCCTCCAACTCCTATTCCAATCCCCAGATGGAGGCTGATTCGCCAGAAGAAGAAGACGCAAATTGTCGAGCCTCCTTTGCATAAAGAGCCTCCCAAACCACCGATGTTCGTTGAACTTACGTCACCATTTATCAATTATAGTGTCAGTCCAATTCCCGTCAGCAGAGTTACGTAAGTTACAGTTTTGTTCATTATTGTGTTTTTATCAAATTTCTCTCAGGAAAAGAGGACATAATTGTTCATTTTGCATATGATGTTTACCTTGAACGTATCAAGCATTTCATGTTTAATGGGGCTCCGCCGTGACTGTGATTGGCCAGTTGTGATGTTGAAATCACTAACAAAAGACTCTGAATAAACAAGGGCAGATTTTGTAATACAATAGCAACAGTTGCGTTTGATTGACACCCCAATTCAAAGCGATTAGCGACTGCAGACAAAGGAAATTCTCTCAACCAGTAATTCAAAACAAATAAAGCCGCAAAAGTTTCCCCAAAACTAGTAAGGCAAACTCTCGCCTTGTGCAAACGACAGGTGGTTTTAAGAGATGTTACGTGGTTACAACGAAAGAAGAAGGGTAAATCTAAGGTTTTGTCTGGCGGATTTTGTTTATTTCATTTAGGAGCTGTTTTGTAATCGTTTCATTTAACCCCTAAATACGCGAGCATTACAATGCCTTTTGCTCGGCTTCTGAATCAAATAAACAAAATCCGCCGGACAGATCTTTAGATTTACCCTTCTTCTTTCGCTATAAGCACATAACCTCTCTTAGAAACCACCTTTCGCTTGCACAAGGCGAGAGTTTGCCCTACTAGTTTTGGGGAAACTCTTGCGGCTTTGTTTGTTTGTTTTGATTTACTGGTTGAGAGAGTTTCCTTTGTCTGCAGTCGCTAATCGCTTTGAATTGAGGTGTCAGTCAAATGAAGCTGTTGTTATTGTATTACAAAATCTGCCCTTGTTCTCTGAATAATTACCAAGACTTTATGCTCTTGGATCATACTTTGTTCCCACTTTGTTTCGAGAATAAAGCAAATCAGATCGTTCTCACCTTCACATATTTCAATGTACACCGAAATTACTGAAGCCTGCCTAATTCTATTCTTTCGTCTTGTCTCATTCATCCAATAAGCGCCACGACAGTGTCTTTAAGCTTGGTTCACACTAGAAGACGTGTTAGAAATAGCAAGAACAAATTTTGTAATACAATAGCTTCAGTTCCTTTTGATTGACGCCTGAATTCAAAGCGATTAGCGATAGCAGACAAAGGAAATTCACTCAACCAATAATTCTAAACAAAGCTGCAAAGGTTGCGCTGAAACCAGCAGGGCAAATTGCCACCTTGTGCACGCAAAAGGTGGGTTTTTGAAGAAGTTACTGATTTATGACGAAGGTAGAAGGATAAATCTAAAGATCTTATTTGATTCAGAAGCTGAGCAGGAAGCATTGCAATCCTCGCATATTGCACGAGGAGTAGGAATGCTGAAGTATTCCAAAAAATTTCTGTCTTTAGAGACTGTCCAGAAAATGTATTTAGGCATAGGAGAACCACATATCAGATACTGTTGCTCGGTCTGGGGTTGCGCTGGCGATACAGTCCTACAAAAGCTCCAAAAGATATAGAATCGAGCTGCTCGCATCGTTACAAACAGTCCTTTTGACAAAGTATCACTGCCGTTGATTTCTCAACTTGGGTGGCTAAATGTAAAAGAAATGATTGATTTCGAAACTGCTACCATGGTTTATAAATCGCTCCATGGACTAGCTCCTCCTTACATGCAAGACATGTTTCACAAACTGTCTGATTGTAGGAACTGAGTCCTACGGAGTACTAAAACAGATCTTTAGATCCCACGTTATAAGACATCTAATGGGAAACGAAGCTTTTCGTATCGCGGAGTGGCTGTTTGGAACCAATTGAGCCCCGAAATTAAAACCGCCCCGTCACTGGCGATTTTTAAAAACAGACTCAAGACCTTTTTGAAAAAGCATAGATATATCCCCGGATCAAGACTATTACATCGAAACCAGTATTTGGACAATTTTTCTTTTCTTTTCTCTTCAAATTGAGATTTTCTTCCTTGTTTTTATTGTAGAGTTTATATCATAGATACACCATGTAATTAGGTTAGATTTTATTGTTTTTTTAGCAGGGCACATT